>PVJO010026465.1:0-21086 GCA_004026905.1 Hystrix cristata
TACAAACCTTGATGGATTATTCTGGTATTTGCAAGACCAGAATGAAGACAGGAATGCATTCAGTAAAAGGTCAGGCTCATATAGTTTCAGCTGAGAACAAGGACTATAGTGGGACCTGGAAAAGAGGCCATGTGTGTTACATTCAGGCAAGGAACTTGTTTATATTTTGCTTAAATCCTGACAATTTGCAAGAAACTGAGATTAAGGGTGATTGGTTAATTAATCTGGTGGAGAGAATCAAAAGACAGTCCAACATTCAGGCTGTGGCATGGGTACTGCTGACTGCTTTTAGCCAGATTTGTAGTAAAATTTGCAGGCAAAAGACAGAGAAGAAAAATTTGGACAACTTAAATTTTGGCCCCAAAGGAATCGTGTGTAAAGTTGGAGCAAAAGGGGCAGAGATTAGCACCACTAAAAAGAAGCTATCAGATAATAGGAAAGATGCCTTGAGGGCATCTCAGACAGTGACCAGATCCCACCTACCACAGGCTTGAGGGTGCAAAGGGATATGCTGTTTCAAAAGACTTAGAGGTGAGAAGAGAATCCCATGGCACCCTGCTCATTCAGGGCCAACTAAAGAAATATCTCCCTCAATTGAGCCATCCAGCCATCCAGCCATCCAGGGGTCTCTGCAACCATGGTCCAAAGGAGCTGGACTACTGCTTGAGCTAGTGGCATCATCCACAAGGTGCTGGCTTTGTACAATGCAAGAGTTGTGGGATCATGGAAGCTTCTACCTATACTTCAGGAATTCCTGGAAGGCTAAGCAAGGTGTTCTTGAAAGAGTGATGTGTAAGCTGTAAGACTGGTGCTGAAGTTTCAGTGGAGACCCCAGGAAGTGGGAAATTCCAGGAACATGGAAAATCTGCTGAGGAAACCCTCAGAAAGTGAGTGGAGAGAGCTCAAGAGAGAGATCATGTGGGCTATTACCAGCAAGACCATAAAGGTCAAGCCTTTTAGAACTCACATCTCACTACAACCTACACCAGGTGCTGGACATACTGCTGTGGTATTTAATGTTTGCTCTGCTGAGTTTTGTTCTGATTCTTTTCTATTCCTCCATTCCTCACTTTTGGAATGGAAATATTCACTCTGTGCCATTGTATCTTGGGAATATTTCACTTTCTTTTTTATTTTTACAGGGGCTTACAGCTAAGAGGTTGCCTTGAGTCTCAGAGGGGACTTTGGACTTGGACTTTTCAGGAACACTGAAACTGTTAGGACTTTGGTGACTCTTAGAAATGAACTAAATACATTTCATTTAATCCAATGAACATGAGTTTTTCGAAGGGCCAGGTGCAGATTGTTGTACTTTATATCTAAAATATCACCTGAAAATCTAAGTTCAGAGATTTGGAAAGTGATTGGATCACGGGGCTGCTACACTTATCAGTGGGTTGACCTACTGATGAGTTTATAAGCTAAATGTCTCATTATGAGGTAGAGTCTTGTCAGAAGAGATGATCTTTGACAAAGAGTCCAAAAGCATATGTTGGAGGAAAGATAGCCTATTCAACAAATGGTGCTGGGAAAACTGGTTATCTGTTTGTAGAAGAATGAAACTGGACCCATATCTCTCACCATATACTAAATTAAAATCAAAATGGATCAAAGATCTAAACATTAAAATAGAAATATTAAACCTTCTGGAAGACAAAATAGGTAAAACACTCGAAGACATAGGAGTAGGAAAAGACACTGTAAATAGAACCTCAATTGCACAGGAAATAGCATCAAGAATCAACAAATGGGATTATATTAGATTAAAGAGCTTCTGTACCTCAAAGGAGTCAATTAGTAGAGTGAAGAGAAAACCTACAGAATAGGAAAAAAATCTTTGCCAGCCACTCCTCAAACAGAGGACTAATATCTAGAATATGCAAAGAACTCAAAAAAATTAAAACACCAAAAATTAATGACCAACTCAAGAAATGGGCTAGAGAAATGGTCATTTCACAGGGGAAGAAATACAAATGGCCAACACATATACGAAAAAATGTTCAACATCTTTGGCCACTAGAGAAATACAAATTAAAACAATGCTAAGATTCCATCTCACCCCAGAAGGAATGGTAATCATTAGGAAATCGACAATATCAAATGCTGTGGTGAAAAGGGAACTCTATTACATTGTTGGTGAGAATGCAAACTAACACATTACCATTATGGAAACCATAACCATTATGGAAATCAGAATGGAGATTTCTCAAAAGTCTGAAAGTACAAATCCCATAGGACCCAGCCATTCTCCTACTAGTAATCTTCCCCAAAGAGCTAAAGACATCATACTACAGTGATACTTGCATACCCATGTTTGTAGCAGCACAATCTGTAATAGCTAAATTCTGGAAACAGCCTGTATACCCATCAACAAAAAACTGGACAAACAAAATGTGGTATCTATATATAATGGAATACTACTCAGCTATAAAGAAAAATTAGAGTCATTAATAGGAAAATGGATAGATCTGGAAAACATAATGTTGAGTGAAATTAACCAGACTTGAAAGCTTGAATACTGTGCAGTATCCCACATTTGAGTGAGGCAAAATACAAACAAAGAAAATAGTAAATAATGGATACAAAAAGACAAGGGGATAGATATCACCCAATAGGCAAAGAGCCCAAGGGAACAAGAAGAGGGCAAAGGAGGAGGGGAATGAGAATTCAGAGGAATAAAGATATCCTAAAAACAAGAACCTAATAACCCAAACTCAAAACAGTGACACGAACACTAGGTACTGCAGCAACTTTATGTAGTTGTGACTTAATACTGCATCTATGTGGTTGTTTATATTGGTCATTGTTATATGCAAATGCACAATGTATTATGGTCTGTAAGCTTGTGTAATGGTCTGTAAATTTGTATAATTTTCCATACATTTTAATTAAAAAACAAAAAGAGTTGGTTCTCTGGGGGTGTGACATAGAAGGATTTATTCTTATCTACAGCTCTCCCTTCTTTGTTTCCCAGGTGCCATCAGGTGAACATGTTTCCTCTGCCAGGCCCTTTCACCACAATGCTTCTGCCTTGGAGCAAAAGCCTCTGAAACTGTGAGCCAAATTAAACTTCTCCTATCAGTTGTAGGTGTCATTTATTGTATCCCTCTGACAGGAAAGCTGACTATTACAGGGATCGTGTGGGTTTGCACTTTTAGAAATGTTTAAGAGCATCACACAAATTAATTCTTATTATGTTATGTTTCTGCCATTCATAATATGTTATCTTTAGTGAGTGCTCAATTTCAAATAATTTGACCTAAGTCAATAATGCACCCGAATTACACTTTCTCCTGAAAGGTATTCATAACAATTAACAATGTCCACTGGAGACCTTAGTATATGAAGTAGGTAAAATTGTGAGCAATTTAAATTTGAGCATAATGCTATTTTTTTAAAAGCTTCAATTATCCATCATTCTTCTTTGTTCCTAAAATTTGACCTATGTGAACATTATATTTATTTTCTTATTTCTCATGCACTACACTAGATACGTAAATTTTTCAGTAGGGATTTCTTTCTAAAGATAGCTGTACTTAACTTACCAGGGAAATAAAAAGCCAAGTTAGAAGGAACCGCCATTCCACTCTTGTACAGTATATAAAGAGATAGTATACAATCTTGTCCTTGTTGGGAAACAGTGACTCAGACTTACTGTTGGAATAACAGTTGTTCTGATTACCAGAATGTTAATGGTAGAGAATTATTAGTCCAGAAAAAATTGTAAGGTTAGTTCTCAGGTGAATTATTTTATTTTTAAGTAGGAATTGGAATTTTTTTAGTATTTATAGAATACTTTCATTCCAAAGAAATTAAAATGTTCAAATCATACCCAACTTGGGTAAATGGACCTGTGTGAATTTAAACAAAGTAGAATACAGTTTCTGAATGAAGTGATGCACTTAAGAGATTTTTCAACCCAGTTGGAAGTTGACGCCTCCAGACATGTCTTTTAGATTCTCTTTTAAACTAGAAGTGCAAAATTACGAAAGATAAATGAAGAGTAAACGGGTTCCTAGGCAGAATAGAAAATTCTCTGATTTAGAGAGATACGGAGGTGTCCAAAACCAATGGAAATGCGGAAAAGTACAACAAAGAAGGAAAATTTTTGAGTTTTAATTCAAGCATCTGACAGGTCTCATCTGTTGAGTACAAAGTGTAACATCACTCTAACAGATTTATCCTTGTTTTCTGCTCTTAATGGATGAAGTTTTCACTTCATTTCAGTGGAGTAACCCCCACCCCGGTGGGCTCCTCACCCATGGGATGATGAAAGGCGGTGGAAAAGAGAATTTTTTCAAATCATTTTTTCTGTCTATTTTGCAATTCAAGTGTTATGGAAATGAATCCCCGTGTCAAGGTCTTAGTGAGGTTCTGGGCACGCAGGAGAGTCTGTCTCCCCACAGTACTGCGTCCTTGCGACTGCAGTGCTAAGTAAATTTTGTATGTTGTACTTACTTTGTTGTATTTATGCCCGATCTGTAAAACTACACTCAGGCAGTGGGAGCTGGAAGCTGGCAGGCCTTGGACGTGTGTGACTAGGCAGTATAAAAGATATGTGGGAAGTCTGGCTGCTTTCTGCAGCAGCTGCATATGCCTTCGGTGGGGGAGGAAACAACAAGAACTGTGTGCTTGGGTTACTGCTGTCCCTGCGGGATGATGCTGTACCTGCTAAAGCCCTGACCCTTTAGGAAACCACAGAACTGTAGTATCGACGCTTATTTGCGCACTGTGAGTCCTATTGCCAATTCAGACCTCCAAGAGTATATTGGTGCACAACCATATCGGACTCTTCTTCCTGTATAGACCTGCCTTCCTACTCACCTCTTATAGTCTACTTCCTCAATCCTCCAGAAGGAAGGAGTGCTAACAGAAGCACAAAATGAAATGTAACTCAATGAATATTTAGTGGATGCCTGCTACTTGGGAGGAGGAATGAAATTTTCAACAAAATCTCCGGAGAAAGCCATTTCTCTTCATAAAAACATGCACACACAGCTGCATTCTCACAGACAAATACACAGGCTGCGTGTCATCTCTCTGCATACAGGCATAGTAACATATGGGTGAAAAAGTCATTCATTACTGCAGGCTGTGACAATTACTGGGAAAATTTACTACAGAAAATTAACCAACAGTATTTCAGCATGAGGTCCAGAAATTATCTATCAAAGACTCAGCTGAGGCAACGTTTCACCTCATTTATTCAAATGCTCTAGGCAAATAAAATTGTGCTAGAGCCCCTAGCAACCTCTGCCTTGCACATTTTGACAAGCTTACTGCTGATCGATTGGTGAGGTCTAGCTGGCACTTTAAGAGAAATAGATAACTATTAGTTTTTGGTGACACGCTGTAGGAGTCCATATATTTTATTTTTATTTATCTTCATGAAATTGAAATCAGATTCTATAACAGCTCAGAAGGAAATAAAGGTGTCATGATTTGGCTCCATCCTGTGGCCTTTTAAAGTGGAGACAAAGTAGCCATCCAGTTAGCCACACGAATAAAGAACTAATTAAGCATTCATACAATATGGATATCAACACTTCACAACCTCAGCAAAGCCATCAAACACGGCACAGGGAAGATACTATACAAATAGGAACACAAAAAATTCCGCACATCAGATTTTAAAATCATAGCCCCTCTCAGTGAACAGCCCAAGTGGTCTTTTAACCCTTCTTGGTCTTTGTGGAATGTGAATATACTTTGGGAGACGTGGCAGCTACCTTAGTGAAGAGTCATAAAGTCTGCATACTTGAGATCTAGTTTAACACACTGACAAAGTTACAATCTGGATAACATAATAACCCAACATCAATTCAATCAACCAGCCAATGTGTTCATCAAATAGATATTGAAGGTTTACTGTTATCCCGGGGCTAGTTCACATGCAAACAACATTAAGCAAGAAACAGTTTTATCCCCAGGAGTTCACGTCTACTGCAGGTGGACAGATGACTAAGAGCTAACATCAATAACATGTGGTGAGGACAACAGTAAAGGTATGTGTAGGTTATTTGTAAGCTCCTAGGAGATACACCAGCCCAGCTTGGTCCCTTAAGGGTTCCTCCATGAAGTGACCATAAATAGTATCCCTGACATGCTTAGTATCAGGACAGAAAGTGAATTTGGAGGTCACCTAGCTATAGTACCATTAGTCTCCATGTCAACCAGGTGAGAGCGAGAATTGTGCGAGGGAGCACAAGCAGTTTTAGAAAGTCCATTACAGGCTTTCATCAAGCTAGAGAGTAGATGTAGAATTGTCCTTCAATTAGAAAAGAAAATTACAGTAAACCAGAAGGCATGCTATCTGTGAAGCCAATTGTAAGCTGGGGATGAGAAGTAAGAAATATTGATCCAGACTTCCTTTCATGAATAAGGACATTAAACATCTTCCCAGAAAGCATTTTCAGTGAAAATGTGTTGAGCTCCTACTGCATTCAAGGTGGCATTTTACAGACTGGTATTAAAATATGTGGTGAAATCTCTTCTGTCCAAGGGCAGGGAAAGAAAGGCTTACTCTTCTTTTTAAAGGACGTTATTGCAGGTGAGTGTATGGGAAATTAGACAAAAAGAAAGGAAGTCTAGACACAAAAAGATGATCAGGTCATTATGTGCAATGGAGGATGTGAAAAAAGGGGGACTACTAAACTCTGTCCAAAATGCACGACACAGAACATGCATTCTGCCGATTTATCATTATTCAAGGTAGCCTCAATGACAACCATATAAAATTCAACAGAATTAACCACCCGAGACCGGAAGGGCAGAAGCACTAGCATCCTCTACCCAGTGGGCCTGGAGCCGCCAATGGACGTTTGTCATCAGTTACTTCTGGGTATTTTACATTCATTTCTCCTTGAAAAGTTTCCATCCCACTTAGCATTTATTCTAATCAGAAATTTTTATTTAGCTTCCTGAAAAGAAGCAAACAGTTTACCATCATAAAACACATCTGATACTCCCTGTAAATGTTTTGTAATAAATGAGAAACTGTACAGCAGTTAGTTCAGTTTTATGCATGCAGGATGAATCCTCTCAGCAATTACCTTGTTTCCATGGCAACAACCTATCTGCCCATCCTTTCCTGTGATAATAGGAAGCTATTAAATTGACTTTGCCCAGTAAACCTAAAGACAACTTAGTGCATTGGGGGAGGGGATATAAGGGGATTGTAAATTGGATGCTATCTGAGTTAACAAACAAACAAATTGCTATTTATACTATGTATTAATTGGTTTGTTTCAGAAGCTCCAAACATTCCACAAGGGGAGAAATGTAATGCCGGAGAACAGAAATGAGAAGCAAAATTTGTAGCAAAAATAAAGAGGAGGAAAAATAAAAACTAGACTTGCTAGCATCCCTGCCCCCTCGTAGTCCCTCAGGAGGTGACCCTGAAGAATTCCAGGACCACAAGAGCAGAATGGAACCATATCTCTAGAGCACCCACCACCCTCATCCACACACCTGCCTGAACCTCACACCCACCCAGAGGGCCTGGGCCAGAACTTGCAGCTCTTACTTTTAACCAAATTCTAGAAAAGTAAAGGAGGCGAGTGATGTACCTCTGACACCTGTGAGAAGCCATCCCCACTACAGCGCAAGGAACTACAAGAAGAAAGAAATCAGGAAAATCCTATCATGTACCCCAAGACATACAACAACACAACAAAAGCAGAGGAAGCTACTTCAGAGTGAGTCTTGCAGTTCTGCTGCAGCTACCTACTTGGAGGGTTTTTTCTTGACAGACAGTTGATGCTGGAAGTTAAAGCTACGCTCCTTAGGGGAAAATGGACATTTTAACAATCTTGTGCCCCTTGTTATCACACTTGACTACAGGCTCCCTCGAGAGCTGGTCTCCCAGAAAGCTTTAGAAGTGGAATGTAATTTAGACATATTTTCATGGTAGAGATTTTAACGGAGGGGCTGAAAAGGGAGGTAGAAAGAGTACATATGAAAGGTGTAGAGAGGATAGTAACAGGATTATGACCTGAAACTCTCATAATCAATTACTGGTTGATTAATAGGACATGTAATTACATCTAATTATAGACATCTCTTGGAACCAGGACCACGGGCTTGAAGATAAGTTTAATACTAGGAGAGATGTGCTAATAAAATAAAGATCTTTTTCAATTTAGAAGGATAAACTTATCAACATAGAATCTCTAGAGCACCCCCACCACCCATATCCACACACCTGCCTGGACCTCACACCCTCCCCAGAGATTATGTGCCCAAAAAATTTGCTTATTGGAAATGTTAATGCTATGTATTAATTGGTTCATTTGAGCAGCTCTAGGAGACTAAGGGGAACCCTCCCCTTCAAAAAAATCGATGTAAAAATGTTCAAGGAACTATTCCACTTATAAATTACAACGCTTTTAAAGTCTTTGCCTGGAAAAAGATGAAAGAAAAGTTATATTTATATTGTCTATCAAAATTCATCAGGACACTAACCATCATGCCAGCAAAAGTAATACTGAAAGAAAAATTTTGAAAATACTACTTATTTACAAAAGTATACAGTTTATCATGTTTAGAAATTGAAAATCTTATTGCTTAATTTAATACATAGAATCAGAAGCAAATATATTTTATAACATGTTAAATTATATCTCATACTACTTAGTAGGGAACACCATGATATAAGAAATCTATGTTCGCTACTTTAAAATCACCCACAAATGCAGCTGGATCAAACAATGTAATAGTATTCAGTCTGTCAAAATTAAGTTACTTACTTAAAATATCAAACCAATATCTAACCTAATGTACAACATCACAAATAGTAAACATTAAATACTTGTTAAATTAATTAACAAGGAATTCAAATCAATGGTTTAACCAATGGGTTAATTCACCTCTGAGATCAATCGCACACAATTTGGGATTTCGAGCATAATCACAAGTATCTCTGAATTTTCCACCGAGGGCCCTTCTTCCTGTTGTTGCGGCACTCTGTCTTCTGCACCCTAAGCTTCCCAAGCAGGTTCTTTACATCACTGCACTCATGGAATCTATTTTAGTTGGCCATTTTGTCACCGTGACATTCCACGGCTGTGCCATGCAAAACTTCCCTTGCTTTACTACATTATAATGACGCAGACACAGCCCTTGCTGACGACTCTCTACTAATCCTGTTGATCACTATGAGACCTGAGCATGGTCTCTACTCTCACTATTGGGAGAAATAAGACGCCGACACCTGAAGAATGAACCTCCAGTGAATCACTGGGTAAGAGCAAATAAGTGGTACAGAATCAAAAATCCTTTCTTGGTTTAGACAATGACAATGGGAAGCAATGGACAGAAATGGGCTAGGTGGAGAAACATAAGGAAAATAACATTGAGTGAGCAGCTCTTTTTCATCAGACTCCATGCTAGGTGATTTCACATACAGTGTATCATTTATTTCTTACATCCAATGTTGAGATATATCTTTTCATAATTGTATAAGTATGAGGCCCAACAGGGTTCCATAACTTGCTCAGGATTGTATAGCTTGCAGGTCTCTGAGCAGACATCCTAACTCAACCCGATCCCACTTCCATACTGGGCAGGAGGAATACATGCGTGCACTAAGGCACCAAGGTAATATTAGGCACAGGTGTGCTCAATGGATACTGGTTACAGCAATTGTCTAGAACAGAGCATCTAACGGAGAAGGAAGGGCTTCCAAACAGTAATTCTGAAGGCACCCAAACCCTTTAGCAGGGCCTGCACAACCCAACGGGACCAGGCCTGTCTTGGCTGGCCTCATCGGGGCTTCTCACTCCTTTGTTCACCTTCACACTCTAGCCACTCTGGTCTTCTTTTGGGGCCCCAGGAGCAAGTTCTTCCAGTCACCAAACCGGAACACTCTTCTACCAATTTTCTGCTTGACTGACCCTTACATTCCACTGGGTCTCAACTGAAATATTCCCTCCCCAAATACATTTTCCTTAATTACTAAGATGGGGTTCCATCAGCCAATTCCCCTAACCTTATTCTAGTTCAGTGGCACCTGTTCCTTCTTTCAATGTGCTGACCAAAATCTTAAACTTTGTATTTATTATAATGTCTTATTTATGGTTTCTGGGCTAGCTGGAGTACTCTGAAGTCTTTAACCATGTTGCTTTTTTATCATGGTTTGACCAGAGCCCAGGACAATGTCTAGCACATACAAGCCAGGAAATAGATAAGTATAGAATTCATTAAAGAATTAGTGCACCAATGATTCATTGTTTTCTTTCAGCTTTAGTCTTAGCACGACACAATAAACTGAAAAGAATGTCCATCGCTATTGCTCAATATCATCAGGTAAATAAGTAGTGGATTTATGATGAGTTATTTAAGAGTGGCAGGCATGTTCACTCCCAGAGCGTGAGAACATATGGCTGTTGCTGTAACAGTAACTGCAACATACAGAGAAATTCTAATGCTGTGTAAGAAAACAAGGCATTTTGGAATTTAGGTGTCGCCGAAACCCTTACTAGCTGATCAAGTAGTATGTTTCCACTGCTGCTTATAGACACCCGCCCTAAATCTTGGAGTGTCTGTGCCCTTCTCGAGATCTGACACAATAGAGTCTCGTTTTTGCTTTCATTTTGGGCTCCTGTTCAGCTCTGAACTCAAGCCGCTTCCTTTCCTCAAAGACCCTTTAAATCCATACTTTCACAGTGCATGTGATCTGCATAAGTAACAGATTTAAAATCAGGGTCACATCAACAAACAACAACCAGCTCCCAACCCCAGTAATGTGCACACAGAAAAATCACCCTCCAGAAAAAATAAATATACAGTGTAAGCGGGAGCAGTTGTGACCTTTGGATAGCATATTTGCTTTGAGCGATTTTTAGATGCTCCTTCCACTCTGTTCTCTGATTGAGAAAAAAATAAAATAGCTTTGTAATTAAAAAATAGTAATAGGGCCAGCATGATCTTGAAACTCATTTGTTGAGAAAATGACCCTCCTTAAGGCCAATGTCTTCACTGTTAAACCCATTAGTAGTAAGTGAAAAGAATAGACTTCACAAACTGCTCTCCTGATGATGTTAATCAACAGTATTATTAGCAGAAATAGTACAGCCAATTGTTGGCATTATATTTCATATTTAGTGAGCAATTACTATGTCAGATACTATGACAAGTACTATACCTAACATTACCTCATTCAGTCTTCACCAAATCCCTGTAAGATAATTACTAACATCATTCTCATTTTACAATAAGGAGAATAAAACTAAAAAAAGTGAAATAATTAAACTGTCCTAGTTTTCAGCTCAATTTCGAAACACACATTCCTTAATCTAAACCATTCTCTGCTGCATTTATCCAGTGGCATTATCAAGCAGATACCATGTGACAAAGACTGCCCTAGTCATTAGAAATACATAAGTGTATGATGAAAAGCTGCAGGTAGGAAATAGTCATCAGGGAAAGCCTCATGAACATGTGAAACCTGAGCTGGATCTTCAGACAAGAAGTAATGGTTGGCTTTACCTGAGGAGCTTCTAATTAGGAGGCGATGAGGAGACAGCATTAGGTACAGAAGACTGTGGGACATGGGAAGCTATATGCAAAGGAATGGTGCCGTGAAAGAAGGAGCAATAAGAAAGGAGGTAGGGCGACAGCAAGAGTTGAAAGATGAATGAAATGTCATGTTTACATTCGAGAAACAGGACTGTAGTAAATACTGAGTAGCCTCAAGAGGCTAGAAGAAGGCTTGTTGGAGGCTGCTGAAAAATGACAGGCTCAAGAGAAAAGGCACCCTGTCCACGGTAGTGGTGGTAAAGTTGCAGTGAAAGGGGAAGAGTTGAAAAATGCTTAGGAAATAAAATGTTCAAGTTGATTCACAATAAAAAGGCAGTTAGCAAGGAATTAAAAATTAACCCTGAGAATTAGCTTAAAATATTACAGAAACAAAACAGAAACAAAACTTTTCATTCTTTGGAAAAAAATAATTTGACATGTCACTTTGTACAGAGGACAAGACCATAAGATCATGCAGAATTCGTAAAATTTCTGCGTGTGTGTGTGTGTGTATGTGTGTGTGTGTGTGTGTGTGTGTATAAAGGAAAAGATCTTATTCTTGACAACAAAGCTGGGGAAAGAGTGGAGGCAAAAGAGATAGTATGAGCATCAGGAAAAGGAAGAAAGAGGACTTGGAGATGTGGCTCCTCCCATTACCATCAAAGCTTTGGTATATTCAACCAAATTCACGAAATACTCCTGTGGAGTTGCTTAAGAGAGACGGAAAGGGTGTGAGCTTATTGCTTATCCTAAGGCAATGGGTGGAAACAAAGTCATCACACAAAGAAGCAGGAGGAAGAGGTGAGGCGAGACTCTCCTCACTTTCAGACTCCACCAGAACAGGAGGGAGAGGGGGAAGCTCTGGAATTTTGTAGGTGTTGACCTGAGAATCTGAGTAAGTCTAATGCTACATACACCCCCACTCTCTCCCAGTTTGCGTTTGGGATGTATAAATATTGACTAAGGGAGAGTTTGGGGAAAATACTTAGGAAGAGACATTTGGTAGATAAGCAGCAGGAAGACAGAGACTGTAACATTGTTTAATTGGGGAACATAATGCAGAAGAATTTTTTTTTTTTACCAAGAATATGTATTGGTACATTGTATACATAATGATCATAATCAAAATGGTTATTTTGTACCTGTACATGATACATCTTGGTTCCCCCCCTTCTGCCCCTCCCCTCCCCTCCCTTCCATTCACCCACCCCTCCCTATTTGCAACAAGTGTAGCTACACTTTACCATTTTTTCCCCTTTCATCTTACTTTTCTTTTAACCTTCTTCTTTATCCCCCTAGAAGAAATATTAATTAGAACAGTTTTGACTTCAAACATCTGACAGTTAAGCAGAGTCCAAAATAGATTCCAATATGAACAGATTGCTCACAGAAAATAGGAATACAAATAACTCATAAACATATGAAAAGATAGTGGACCTTACTCAAGATCAGAGAACTTCAAATTAAAACTCAAATGAAATCCCTATTTTGACTTAGTGAATAAATAGGTACCTTCCTATGTAATTATTGGTAGTAAATGGTAATTATTAGCACAACCATTGTGGAAGGCAATTTGGTAAGATTTGTCCGGACTTAAAAACGTTTTCAAAAATTATAAATGTTCTAACACTTTAAAACAGCAATTCTACTTCTAGGAATATTCTACAGGCAGTGCTCTTTTTAAAATGTTCCTATAAAACTTTATTTGCGGACATTTGAAACTTGAATTTCATGTAACTTTCTCTTTTTTATTAGTACCTGTTTGCAGGACATAATGATTACATTCCTTCTAGGGAGTTGCTATATGTGTATAACGCATCTTAATTATTTTTTCATTCCCTCGCCCTCCTCTCCCTCCATCTCTTAATCACCTTCCCACTTGAGAAATATCCATCTCCCTAGTTTCTATTATCTATTTTTCATTTCACTCTTTATTTGTATTTTGGGTTTATCGTATCAGAGAAACCACACAATATTTAAGCCTTATGGTCTCGAGGTGAATTCATTTTCCTACAAATGACTGAAGCTCACCCTTCTTGTGGCAGAGTGGTATTCCATTGTGTGTAAATACCGTATTTCCTTTGTCTATTCATGTGTCGATGGGCATACATGTTGCTTCCAAAATTAAGCTATTGTGTTGCACACCTCACCGTAATAAGATGTCTTTAATTTGGGGGGGAAGATACATAGAAGGGGAATACCTGACTCAAATGGAATTTCTAGTTTTAGTTTTTGGAGGAATCTCCATGCTAATTTCCATAGTGGTTGTACTAGTTCACATTCCCACCCACTATGTAGACGGGCTCCTCTTGTCCCACAGCCTCACCAGCATTTGTTATTACTTGATTTCTTGATGGAAGCAATTCTTTCTGGAGTAATGAGAAATCTCAGTGTTGTTTTAATTTGCATTTCTCTGATGGCCAGTATGGTTGAACATTTTTTCATCTCTTTATTGATCATTTGTACTTCTTCATCTTCTGAGAAGGGTCTATTCATTTCAGTTGCCCATTTTTTGATTGGGTCTTTTATTTCAGGGGTATAAATTTATTTGCATTCTCTCTATATGTATTCTAGATGTTAGTCCTCTGTCTCAGGAATAGCTGGCACTTTTTTTTCCATTCTGTAGGTTATCTCTTCACTTTGTTGGTTCTTTTGATATGCAGAAGCTTTTTAATTTCATAGGACCTCATTTGTTGATTCCTGGTACTATTTCCTGTGCAACCAGGGTTCTGTTCAGAAAGTCCTTGTCTACACCTATGACTGCAAGAGTTTTACCTATTTTATCCAGCAATTATGAAGAACGACACATTTAGAAAATTCCCAAAAAGATTGCCTGTGATAGCCAAAGTTCCATCAGCTTAGAAGTGATACACTAAGTCCCCAACTTACATTCGAGTTGTGAGCTTTCACAGATATGAACAGACCTCACATTAGGAACATTCATAGATGAGAACAAATTGTGGATGTAGTTCACGTGTGTGCTGGACATTGTCACCATTGTGTAGCTGTGTGCTTACTGTACAGTGTGACAGTGTACAGCAGTGCAGTGTTCAGTTAGAGCCGGGGATGTTTGGGACAAGAGGAAAAGCAGTGGTGATGTGGATGGTACTGCTGGGAATAAGCGTGGAAACAAAAGTGAAAGTATTTTATTTACTCTAAAGTACTGTACTACCACTTTAAGGTAACCGTAAAAGTAGAAATAGCTTATTTACAGTATTTATGTGTGTGTTTTTATGCTTTATATTGTATATTTGTCTCAAATGTGTGTAAAACTCATTTTGTCAGACTTATGAATGAGTCCAATTCATGAAATGTTCTCCTGGAACGGAACTCATTTGTAAATTGAGGGCTTACTGTCCAAGCATACAAAATAATATTATATAGACATCATAAAAATCAAGACAGGTCCTTATGTGCTGATGCAGAATGACCTTCAAATTCTAGTGTGCTGGGGATTTAGCTCAGTGGTTAGAGTGCTTGCTTAGCAAGCACAAGGCCCTGAGTTCAATCCCCAGTACAAAAGAAAAAAAAAAAAGCCATAAAAACAAATTCTAGTGTGAAGGGAAAAGTAAGCTACAAGACAGCACCTATAATATCCTACCAAATGTGTGTGTACACAAACATTTACACTTTGCATTTGTAGGCACACACACAGATGTATGTGTGTGCATTTTATGATATATCTCTAGATGGATATATAAAAAATTGAAAACTAATTCTTTCAAAAAAACTTATATTTGAAAAGAGAGTTCCAAGGAGACTTATTTTTGGTACATACTCTTTTTACCTTTGAATTTTGATGATATACATCTATTGACTTGAAAATGCACTTTAAATTTTTTAATAAAAATAACCATATAAAGTATAATAACCTTCTGCTTTGATTGAAAACTACTTCAGTGCTGTGAATGGCAGCTGAGGAAAAAGAACAAAAAATAATTGAAAACGGAGAACTAAAAGCTAATCAATGTGCAACTTTAATGATCCTCTCAGGTCCAGAGACCACAAACGTTAATAGATGTCACGCGACATGGTTAGATGTGTTTTTTTGTTTTGTTTTGTTTTTGTTGTTTTCCAGCATTGCTGAGGAATCTTGCCATTAAGAATGAAAAAAGTACATTTTCAGCGTGTAATACACAACTGGAATTTTAAAAGGTAGAGGCAGCCAAAGGACAAAGTGATTTAAAAAAACTGACGACAGTGATCTGAGAATAGCTCAGATGTTCAAGTCTGTGATGTGGCCTGAACAGATCTAGAAGACGCTTTGACGAGGCAGATGGAATGAATCAAATGGCGGTGGCAGCAGCTGGAGGTCTCTAAGATATCAAAACACCCCTGCAGTGGGGGTGAGGCTCGTGGGGTGTACATTGGATGGCAAAAAGTGTATGATGGATGATATTCAGGTGATGATATGGTCCAGGTTGAGAGTGGCTGATTGGAGAAGGGATAAAATGTCCCCTGAAACAGGGAGATCAGGAGTAGTGTTGTTGCATCCATGGATACTTTGTGCTGGGAACATCTAGAATTATTGGCGAAAGATGAATTGAGCCTGTAAATTTTCTTTACTGGAAAGTAAGAGACTTACTCTCCCGGGGGTGAGCTGCAATGGAGGCAGGAAGAGGGGGCGGGACATTTGTACAGTCAAATAGCGTGAACCCCACAGGTTCTGTAAGATGCACCTCCAGACATCCATGACTCACTCCTACCGTTCCTTGAAGTCACACTGCTTCAGCCACAAGAGCCACATGATTGGTCTTCAAACTCTCCTGGCAAGCTCTACCACATGGCCGTCTCCTCTGCCTGGGAGCTCACTCTTTGTCTAGCTGCAAGTTTCCCTCATGCCTTCACTCGGCTGTGACCCTCTCAAAGCAGGATACTTGGAGCCCACAAATATAATATAGCATTCTTCCATGTACCCACTGTCCTTGCTTTCTTTACGTCAGTGAGCATCTTCTAAATCTTCTTTTTTAACTATTTCCATCCACTAGAATAGAAGACCTTTGAGGATAGGAAATGTATCTGGATTGTTCTTCTTGTTTATTACTGTACCTCGAGGATTTAGAACAATGACTGGTAATAGTAGATATTCAATAAATATTTGTGGGAATGAGTGAAATTAGCTTTTATATAGGGGTAGAAGAACACTTGTCTCAAATCAGACTTATTTCACAGGATGTGTGAATTTAAACATCAAGTGTTTTGAATGACTCACTTTTTTTCTGTTTCAGCAGACATTTCTCGAGTGCTTGTCAGGCGCTAAGCACTGGGCTGGCAAAGAAGATGGAAAGACAAGTCAGACAAGGTTCCTGCCCTCAAGGATTTCATCTTCTCCAGTGCTACAGGAAGACAGTATCACACTGAATAACAATGCAAGACACAAAAAGATCGGGGCGAAGTGCTGCATGAATATGGAAAAATGCGTTGTTAGCTTCCGCAGTGGTGAGCGCACAGGTCCCTGCAGGCTGGGTGATCCCGTGGGTGTGGAGGGCGGATCAGGAGCTGTGGTGGGAGTGAGAGCCGTGATGGGAGTGTGCAGCTCCCGGTCTTGGAGCACTGTGCAAGCACATGGCGTGTGTCATCTCATGTAAGCTCTTGATCATCTCACAAGGTCCAGTCTATCATTACTAGTTTCACAGAAGGCCAAAGTGAGACTCAGGGAAACGGCATGACCTCCTCACAGCCACTGAGCTCACGGGACACTTGGCAATGTGAGTGCTGGCCCTGCTCTTAACAGCTCCATAGTATCTACTGACAGTCTCACTTACCATTTGAAGAGGACAAGTGAGGAGTCTAGCGTGGCAGGAACAGAGTTGGTGTCAAGGGAGATGGTGAGAGATGAGTCTAGAAAAAGTCACAGAAGAGTTGTAGGGCTCTAGGCACTTTGTTCTCAAGGTAGGACTTAACTCGCCAGGAGCAGAGAATGACTTTAAGGTTTTAGGAAGTTACATGACCTGCCTAGTCTTTCCAAATGATAAGCAACAGCAGAATGAAGGAGAGAAAGGAGAGGGATGTTGAGTGCCTGAATCCGGCCAAAGGGAGTGGAAAGGAGGGGCCGGTTGGGAGAAGGTGGGACATACCTGGCAGAACCAGATGAGGCCATTAGAGGTTGAGACCTGCCTGGTCTCTTCACTGGGACACCACACATAGGAGAGAAGTACAGAAAATTATTCAAATCAATTGAGTTTTTATACTCTGTGGTGCCAAATAATCCTTATCGTGAAGCAACAAAGATAAGAGATGGAAGTTTAAACAGTTTCCTGAGCACATATGGAAACTAAATTGTCCTCCTTCCAGTCAAACAGAGATTTTACCACCTAGTAGTGAACTCAATTTACCAAGTCCATTAGAATAGTTATAGTAAAAGGTGTACATATGTTTTCCTGAACCTGCTTTAATAGGTTTTGGAGTTTTTTATGGAGAACTTTACCTGAGTCTAAGATTATAAATTTTCTACCAAATTTTCTCCTGATATGTGTCCCTTATGAATGGCACTATGTTCTAATACAGTTATTTTTATTTTCACCTTGCTATACTAAAATATTTTTTCTTCTAAATTTGACTCACTTTTCCTTGGACTCTTCAAATCTCAATTATACTCAGCAGGGTTCTGGCAGGTGAAGTGGGGTAAATAGGAGCCTCGAAGGCAAGAAGATGTCTCATGTACTCTCCTAGTAAGGAGACGTTGAAGACATACATTGCCACTCTCCCCAGGGACTGTTTGCTCATCCAGAAATGAAGGGAATGAGCTAAATACCTCCCCGTTCACTGGTTTCCTCATTCATGCATGTATTCAATAAATAGACCTTGAGTGTCCACCATTTGCAAATCTTGGAGAGATACAGAGTTAAATTAGCCACATCCAGATCTCCAGGAGTTTTCCGTCTGCATACTCAAGCTCAACCATGGTGATTTTAAAAATTAATACAATAATTTAAAAACCACAATGATATCTCAAAATGATCTCTACTTTGAAGTCAAAGTAATCATTCCAGCTAAACACATACAAAATTGTCAATATTTTTCCTTGGATAATAATTTCTTTTTCAGCCTTTTTAAAAATGAATGACTCAGGAAACCAAAGGGGAAGGGCAGACAAGAACAAGAGTCCCTCTTTATCTTCATTAATCATTATGCTGCATTTATAAAAGAGGTCTGAATCCAAGAAAGCAATGGAGAGCTACCAGGAGACTCCCAGTTTTCTTCTGACCTTCATTTTTACATTAAAATGAGAAAAAGAAAAAGATCTATCATTTGTCATCAGCTCTAATATGGAGCAGTCTGTATAGCTAGGGGAATGCGTGTATTTTGGACTCAGTGCCCCTATTAACCACTGTCTGCAGACATAGAGAAAGGGGAGGTCCCCTGTGGCGAGCACAGGGTGTTCTCCATGAAACGCTGCAGGAGTGGTGTGTTGGGGCAGCCTTCGACAACCTGCCTCACACACATTTCTTGTCTTTACTGGAAAGGCACTTTTTCCAGGAAAAGTGTGTCTGGAGTCCTACTGCCAAGCACACAGGCACCATGGGAAGCCTGGCTACTTTTAACAGAAAAATGCTTACTGTCCCCTATTTGGCCCAAAAAACCAAGCTGTCAGCAAGGTGCAGACAGAGGTGGCTCCCCGTCTGAACCTCAGGGATGTGTGCAGAATGTCATTCCTCCAGGGTAACTCAACCAATTGGCTCTACTGTGCTCTGCGTAGTTTACATAGAAAGAACCAAGAGTTTTGTCAAGCCATCCTCTGGTTGTCAAGGGCAGCAGAGAAGCCAAGGGTCAGGGCTTTCGATGGCGGCGGAGACCCAGCCCTCACAAGCCACTAGCCCATGACCCGGCAACTGGTAGAAGTTCAACAAATATTTGTTGAAACAAATATGTGGTGATTTAATAGCTAATTAATTTATGGGTCTGTTCCTAGCACAGTGTCTAGTACATGGCAAGTGTCAATAAATATTTTATGAGTGAATGAACCAGCAGCGAGATCTGCCATGCAAGTAAGTATCTGGCTCCAGCAGCAGACCCGAGGCAAATCTGCAGCTAGGAGGCAGCAGACTCTCTCATTCCCACTTCTGTCTTCTCCACAGCTGACTCAGGCCTCCCAGCTCACTCTAGATGGCCTGTGCCTATGTCGTCCTCTTACAGCAGTGGTTCTCAAAGTCTGGTCCTGGGACCAGCAACAGCAGCAGTGCCATCGGGAACTTGCTAGAAATGGGAATTCTCACTCCAGCCCAGACCCGTTGGACCAGAGATGCCGAAGGTGGGAACCAGAAGCCTGTATTGTAACAAGCCCTGCGGAGATTATGAAGCACACTACAGTGAGAACCAGTGTTTGGGTCTGGTGTTTTTGCACCCAGGGAAGCTGTACTGTGAACAAGGGATTCTTTAATACAGAAGAGCCATCTCTGTGGGGCTTTGCTTTCTTTTTATCATCTATTAGTTGATTAGGCCCAGTAGAAGTCTCCAGTTGATTAGTTATTTTATTATCTCGAGGAGGTCATAATGTTTAACAGGAAACTAAAGGACCCTCTTGTCCTCAAAGACAAATAACCACTAATGAAGGAGATTCAGATCCTATTACAGAACCAGAGGGTGCCCTCGGGCTGGGGTAGGGGTTTCTCAAGTTAAAGAGCATCTGTGGCTTCATTTCTGACACAGTTGGACGGGTAAGAAGAAAAGTGGAGTGTGTGTTGGCTATTTTATCTTTAGAATCTGGCGCTTAACAAAAGATGAGCCCTGCAGGCAGAATTCAACCTGCAGATCTATGGGATTCTTTACTATTATTATAAATAAGACAATAATATAAAGATTTGAGTTGCTAGCATTTCTTGAAACACTGGAGTCTCTGGTCACACTGCACATGTATTCCTCTATGTAAACAGCAACTGGCTTGGAGGTGTGGCTGCTCTTTCTGATTCACCCCAGTTTCTACCATTCCCCAGGCTTCCCTCTCATCTTAGTCTGGCCCATCACAGTGTCTGAGACTAAGTTCCTGTCCAGGTGTGATGGTACACTCCTGTAATCCTGGTGCTCTAGGAGACTGAGGCAGGAAGCCTGGGAGTGCCAGCCCAGCCTCGGCAACTTAGTGACCTGTGGGACCCTGTCTCAAAAAAATTTAAAACATGACCGCCATAAAAAAGGATAAACTAGAGTCATTTGTATGTAAATGGATGTTCCTGGAGAACATACTATTAAGTGAAATAAATCAGACACTTATTAGTACACATCGAATTGTTTCTCTGATATGAGAAACCATAAGTGTAAATAAGGACAAAGGGGTAGAATAGATATTATGTTTAAAAAAAAAGAAAGATAGTATTCAAAAGAGAGAACTAGATAGGGAAAAGGGGGATAAAGAAGAAGGTTAAAAGAAAAGTGAGATGAAAGGGGAAAAAATGGTAAAGTGTAGCTACACTTGTTGCAAATAGGGAGGGGTGGGTGAATGGAAGGGAGGGGAGGGGAAGGGGGGAAGAGGGGGGAAAACCAAGATGTATCATGTACAGGTACAAAATAACCATGTTGATTATGATCATTATGTATACAATGTACCAATACATGTTCTTGGTAAAAATAAAAAA
>PVJO010026466.1:0-21085 GCA_004026905.1 Hystrix cristata
ATGATTATTTTTATCTCAGTGTTTCCCAAGGTAGTTATCTGTAGAGCGCAGACTGTTATTATTGGGAACTTTAAGGATTCTATTATCCTTAAGAGAGGATGGTGGGAAAGCAAAATCTGACTAAAGTTTTCTGAATTGGAAGGAAGAAAATCAATTGTATGCAAATAGAGTACAGTTTAAAATGACAAAGGTAACATAACCTAAACAAGGAGAACAGATGATCAGAAACATGTAGGAACATGTAAATTTTATATTAAATATAAAAATATATTGTTATGAATAAAATATCAATTAGGCAGAAAAAAGAGTTAATCATCTATTAATTCAAGTGCCAGAGGAATAAAAATGGTAGCTGCACTTTAGTATGCCATCTAAATGAGGCTGAAGGTCTGGCAGATTCATCATCACAACCTGTGCTTTTAAAGAAATCAATGCAGGCTCTAACTTTAGAGGGCTGGTAATTGCCCTGTCTATGAGAAGGTGGATGCTTATGGGAAACTGTGAAAATTAAAGAATGCCCTACATTTGGCAGTACAGTCTTAGGGTGTTAATTTGTTAAATGGTTTATGTTATTAAGAATGAAGAACAATAATTTTATAAGGCATATTAAAATAGTTAATGTAATTCTATCTTTTATTCAGTTGTAAACATTAGAGACCATACATGCTTTTACATGCAAAATATATTATACAACCTTAAGAGATCAGATTTTTTGTCAGTTGTAACTGAATCCCGGTCAATTACTATAATATAGACATGTCTATATATTAACAAAAGGAGTACTTGAATGTGATGGCAGATATTTTATTAACTATAATACTTAAAAGAAATTTCCTAACCTATGTGCATTTTGCTGTTTTTTAGGTTTCCATTTCAAGGATTATTTATAAAATCCTAAAAATTATTTTCTGACATTTCTATTATGTGTTGCTATATTTTCATGTTATCCCCCTTTGTCCCTCTAAGAAAGGATAATTAGGAATCCCAATAGCTGTCTTTATTCTACTTGTCTAGCTTGTCTTCCATTTTTCACCTTTCCTGACTAAATAGTCTATCTGGTCCTTTGAATTTCTCCTTATGCAGTGGCTCCACACTACCTCTAACTTTCCCTCAATTGGTGCCTACGCACATTTGCTGCGTCAGTATGAAACGAGGTCACTTAAACCTGACAGTTTTCAAAGAGAGAGTATGCAATGCCATTACTACTTTTCTCTACTCCTGGGAATTCTTTTCCTCCTATTGAAATACAGGAACCATCATTGTCATAATTATCACTTATTCATAATCACACACCTCCCCAAATGGTGGAACACAAATAAGTTCTGGGACCACTGAAAAGAATTTTAAACTGTTAAAGTAAATTTAACATGCTAAATTCAAATCCCAGTTTTCCAAGAACTCTGAATGGGTTATATAGATTGTGCATAGAAAAATATAGCCTTATTAATACAGTCAGACTCAATATGTCAGTTCGATTTTCCCCCTTTTTAATAAAAATTGGTATGTATCAGAAATCTCAGTAGCCCTCAAACAGGATTCACAGAAACTTCTATGATTTGATCTGAATGGTATAACTAAGTTTCTCCTACAAACCTGAGTCAGACGGGTACTGCAACAGTGAATCCCACTCCAGTCAGCTAAGTCCTTACAAAATGAGGCCTGTCCTGGCTGCACTATTCCAAATTTCTGGAATATGTTATACATAATCAAAGCATGGAGTGATGCAACCTACTTTGTTTTAAGGCCAGAGATCCATGTAGGAAACAAATTCTGTAAACCCAACTGCCATAGCACTTGAACTTTTCATCATTTTAAATTCAATTTTTGCAAGAGGAGCCATAATAACAGGATCTTAGGCAGTCATAGCATCAAGCCAAGGGTGCCAGTAAAGTAGGAAATGGGGACCTAGACACACATCTTTTGCTGTGGGAATAAAACCAGAGTGAAAGGCTATCTGTACCTGGGGATCACGTTTGATGGTGGAAGAAAGAAAAGAAGGTCCCTGGATGAATTACTAGGAACCTAACATATAAAAGTCAGTATTCTTTTTATTATTTATTTTTTCACAATTTAATTGGGGGACACCGTTATATCTTTAAACTAGGGATAAATGATAAACAACACAATTCAATTTATATTAACCCTAAACTATTAGCTTTTATGTATAGTTAAATGAAAAACAAGTTCAGGTAATGAAGTTAAACTCTTCTGATTTAGAGTAAAACATAATTCTATTATGCTACTATCAGTGATCCTTCAGACCCTGTATAAGAGAGGTAGACTGTGTCCAGGATTGAAATATACAGTATATTTGACACAGCAGGCTCATCCCAATGATGGCACTCACATGCATTTTGAAGGCTTACTGAAACATAATCTTGGAAACTAATCTTTTTCAGCATCACTCATGAGGATACTCTTTCTTAAATACACAGTTTAGTATAATCTTTGATAAAAGCCTAACAGCTGCTTTTTGTACCGAAAGTGTAAAATAAGATTGGAATGGCTACACAGACCTAGAGGTGAATAGTATATCTAAAATAAGTTGAAAAGGGAGGAAGAAAAGACAAGATTTTTTTTAAAGCACTTTGTTTCCTCCTCCAACAAACAAGAAACAGTTTTGTGGATGATCCATTGGTTCCTGATCAAAATATGAAATTATATTCAATCCTTAATTTTCTCCCAAAAAATTATTTAAGAAAAATGTAAAAGACACTTTCATACTTTTTACCTGGTTGGGATTGGGACTTCAGCCAGCCCCTGAAGTAAAACAGCTGGAGATAACCTGACAAATGCAACTACAGTTCTGTCTAGGAATTCCAGTTCTCCAACTAAGATGTTTGACGCTTCAGCACCTGGAGGAATCTTTTTCATAAAATGCAGATCAACCTGCGAGCATTGCAAAAAAAATAAAGTAAATCAAACTTAGAAAAATTTAGTAAATCATCATCTGCCACAATAACCCATCAATACATTTGATTTAAATAAAACACATAGTTAAATGTATCACTTGCTCTTTTTCAATAATAACTTTTGTGGATTATTTTAACTTGTGATCAATAATCTGAATATTCTAATTTTCCTATTCATTATGGCTAAAAGAAGCTTCTCCAGCAATCGTGAAGTGTTAAAAAGAGAAGCACATGTGCTCAATTAAATACATCCACTGTAATCATAATTTAGTTTGCATTTGTCAACAAATACTTTATGCTGTTACCTTAATTTTACACAAAACATTTTCATTAATAATTTATGTCTATTCAAGAAAAATATAACCATGCTTCTTTTTACAGTATAAATTATGACATTAGACTTCACTTTAGTCTAATTGTTCTGTATTCTTCACATTGTAAACATTGTCTTCTAATTCTTCAATTTCAGTTTCTCATCACTGAATTAGATATAAGAGAATAAAGAAAAAAGAATAAAAGTATTAACATTTCAAGTTGCTGAAGATTCATGGTTGAATTTCTAACATGGAATGTCACTGATTGAAATGAATGAACATGAAACAAAAGTGATTATTGAGAAGAAATGCTAAGAGTAAAGAGTGACATTTTAAAAATGAATGTGAACTACCCTCCTAAGAATAAGTATCAATTTTTATGCACGGGGCTACAGTGAAAACCAAGCAGTGACTTTAAAGTAAAATTTATAAACCCTATTTCTTGTTTCTAATTCACTTGAGTTGCTTTTTATGGAACTTCTTTTTTAGGGGAGCAGGTCTTTATCTCTCTAGTAATTGGTTTTGTACTGTCCTGTTAGTGAAATGGGGGGGTGAAAGATCAAAGTGGGAATAGTAGAGAAAAGAGCTCTGACAAATATGGGTGAGGCTGAGAAGATATTTTTAGACCATATAATTGTTTTGCAGGTTTAATAATTTGAGTATAGCTTTTCCAAGAAGTTGAAGTGAAAAAAAATTAAAACTTTTAAGAGTACTTTAGAAAATCCACAGCCAAACTATAGTGACTACATTAAATATGTTGTTTTCTGTGAGACCTTCATACAACTATTTGGAAGGTTTATAAAGAGTTAGCCTTTCTAAGGATACAAGTGTCAAAAACATAAAATCTAGAATGCAAAATACACGTTATTACAAGAATTAAATTTAAAAATAATCTGTACTACTCCATTAAAAATATCAAATATAACTAGTATTTTATTTTAAAGAAAAAGAAAATTTAACAAAGCAAAACTGCCTACAAAAAGAAGTACTTGACAAATACAAACTCTAAATATTTTACACCACAAATAAACTTCCACATAAACATTTATAAATTCACAAAGCATGTATATTGGAATATTATGTGGATATATTTTTATAGAATCTATTTTTAACTTAGAGATAACAAATTTATTTACTTTATAAGTAAGATTATTGTATGGAACTTATTATGGAATTTTTTAGATTTATTTTGCTAACTAATATAGAAATGTACACACTGAAAATGTCTTAAATTAGTGATGCTTTAAATTTTCACTATAATGATAAAATTCCAAAAAGGGAATAAAAGATTTCCTATACACAACTAGTCCTATGAAAAATGTAATGAATTTTCATGTCTTTTAGAGCCTATATGAATCAGCAATTAAATTTTTCTCCAGTAGAAAGAACAATGATGTAATATCAATACATTAGAACAAAATTATAATAAAAATCTTTTAAAGAAACTATAATTGGTAATCAATGAGTTTTATTCATAATACCAAGTATAAATTCCATCTAGGAAATTTTCTTAAAATTCATCAATTGCTCAAAAAAATGCCACAATCTTACCTATCATAAAGGTAAAGTTGCCTCAGATAGATGGTAATTACAGAATTCCTTTAACTTGAAATTCAATTAAATCAAAAAGTACCTAGTACACTAAAATAGTTTAATTTATTTAAAAATTAAAAATATGGCCTTTACACATTTAAAATGAGGTAATACCTAATAGATCATTGTTACCTGTTATTTAGAAAGGGCATTCAAATATAAGAACTTAATTTCAGATTAGAAAATTGATCTTTTGATTTAAATTGTAATAAATTATAGTTTATGTATATAATAGTCATTATATCATATCCTTTGCATTTTATTATTCATGGAGCAGACATATATCTGGGGGTAATAGATTACATATCATGTAACTATATTGTTATATATTACATTATTCCTGGAGTGGCCCTATATAATACCGCTGTCTTTTAATATGACAAAAGATCATATTTAAAGACCACAATTACAGCTATCTAAAAACAGCTCTGGAGATTTAGTCTGAACTACATCAAGTGGACTCAAATACTTGAAAGGGACAAAAAGAAATCCTGGAAACTTTCAGCTCCTCTGAACAGGACTTTGAAAGATTCAAGCTACACTCTTCTGAATCTGGATTTAGGCTCTTGCTTCTGGGCTTTCCAGACCTCACTATAATGCTAAAATAGGAAAGATCCTTTATTCTGGGCATTTGACCCATAAACTGTGGATGAGAAGTGGGTCATGTCTAGGGAAAAAATTATACATAAGAAAATTTAGAGATAATGTCTAAGTCTTAAGCACATTTTAGAAGCACAATAAAAGCAACAGAGATTCTCTGGGGAAGAAGGTGTTTTAACACTAACTAAGCAGTGATTTTGACCAGCTCTCTTAATCTCCCTGGGATTCACTTTTTTGCTGGACTAATGAGGATATGTTTAAAGTTTCCTCAGTTCTAGGATTTAATAATCCAATTCTTTGTCAAATGTTTCACACACTAAAGATAGATGTAAAAGAAAGTTCTTTCTGCAAAGGAAATTATATGAAAACTTCTTAGAGTTATTTGAAACAAAAAAGAATACCAATGACATAAAATAGTCATCTTCTGTCAGTTTTTAAAAAGAGGCATATATAATGTCTTCACATATCTGCTTTGAAATGCATTATAAAAGAGCTAAAATCTGGCAAATCAGATTATATTCTAAATGAATCTTTAAATGAGTAAATTTGATGGACCTATGCATTGTAAAGGTGAAAATACATAGATTGAAGGTAGAAAGAATACATAGGCAATCACATGAAGTGAATAAGTAAACAAAAAATTTTTTAAGTGTCAAAATACTACTAAAGTTTGGAGTTACATATTACAGCTTAAAATATGTAAATGGACAAAGCAATCTGGAGAATAGCTGAGCTTCATAAATTCACTACCAATCTGAAATCATTAGGCTAAAAAATCTTAACTCATGAACATGCAAAATCTGGCAAAAAAAATTGTTTCCATAGTGATGAACCATAGCTGTATTTTCCAAACCCTGTTTCTCTCCCTTCCTGGGTTACAAAATCAGAATTGTTATTTAGTTTTAACCTTTTTTTTGTTTTTGTTTTTTTAATTCCAAAATAAAAGACTTAAATTACTTTGACTCTTACAGGATTCATTAGACATACTCATCCCAAACACTACTTAAGGTATACAGAGCCAGTAGACTCTAACACATTAAATTCTGGTCTGGCATTTATTTTGACACTACACTATCCACTATTAATGACAATAGTAATAGAAGCTACCTTCTTGAGCATCTAGTATATGCCCAGCTCCCAACAGGTTCTCTCTATTATCTCATTAAATCTTCACAAGACAATCACAAATATATATTATTATTATTATTTTACAAAGGAGAAAGCTGAAGCTTAGAGAACTTCTCCCAGTTTAGATCATTCATAAATGGGGGAGTCAGGATTCAAAATCTCATGCTCTTTCTCAAATGTCACATTCTTTTCAATTTACTATGCTGTAGATGAAAGACAGGAAATAGAAGCGGCTGCCGCTAAGGGGAAGGCCCTAGCAATTTAACTTTTCCCTATTAAAGGAGCCAGTGACTGGGAATGCAAAGATGTGGAAAATGACTAAAGGGAAAAAAAATCTATTTTTCACTCTTTTGTTCTGATTGTTTGGGGGACCTAGAGATGATACACTAGGGGGACCTAGTGTCTTCAATTGACAATCATTTTCTTTCATATGTGATGAAACACATTAAAGACTACAAAGATAGGTCATATGAACAAACAAAAAAAATGAAATGATATAGAGATACAAAATTCAGCATATAAGGGTTATATTATTTTAAAGGCTAAAATGCAATTTATTTTAAAGGATCAGCTATGAGGTTTATAGCTTGTTTTTGAGAATGTTAAATGTGACCTTGTTATACTGTTAATGTTGGAATAGGTAAATAATCAACTTTTATGCCATTGCTTTTAAAATATTGTTTCTAATTAAGGATATCAGAAATTAAATGTATGCCAGTTTGTGACAATTTTATTCCAACTTGCAGATGAATGAAGATGCAATGTTTTAAAAAGATAATTTTTTACAGTGGTAGATGGAATACATTTGACTGGTTTAATATTGGAATCACATGCCTCCATACAGTGAAATGAGCTTTGAACCTCTGTAGAAATATAGCCCGAGGATTCCCTCACCTCTCTCTCTTGCTGGTGTGGAGGTCCTTTTTCATGCCTTTGTTTCATCCCACATGGACTAGTATGCCCCTTTTGTTGGCCTCCCAGTCCCTGCACGCATAATTAACAGGCTTAAGCTGGTACATCATTCTCCCAGCAGACTCCACCAGGCACCAGAGGGAGAGCATGCACATAACTAGACCTAGATCATTTAGGCATTGTTACGGGAATTCTGCAACAGGTCCAGACAGCTAATTACTAAAAAGTCTTTTGAGAATCTTGATTCAGGCTACTTCCTCTACTGCTGCCTCCCATTCCCACCTCCTCCCACTATAACACTCATTGCCAACACTAAGGCTTTATCAGAATATTAACTCTAAGTTATTACTGTTTCAGCCACTTAGGTAAAGAGAATTGTTTACCTTCCTTATTTTTAGCCAATATTAAAACTTTTCTAGTCAACTCTTAATTTTGATAATTTACAATGGAACAGAAGAAATTTCAGAAATTTGCTAACAAAATTACATTATTTTCTTAAATACACTGAAGTAAATGATTGTACCTGGATTTTCCTCAGTTAGATATATCTCTCAACACAGTCGGTCCTTACTATGCTTTAATTCAAAATTCTACTTGGTTTTATTGTGTCCTTCTAGGATTTTCTTTCAGTAAAGCTTTTCTCTATATTACAACAATAAAACTTTATATTATTTGGTTTTTACATAATAGAGGAAGTGATTTTGAAAAAAGCTAACAAATTTTTTAAACAATAAATTATACTTCTATTAAATTCCCTGTGAAAGCCAGTCATTCATTTTAATGGAAGAAATATATTGTACCAAGTGGCTGAATCCTGAAGATTGTTCATAAAACTTACATGGTCAGTTTTATGAATAAGCAAAACATTGCATGTGGATTTAATGCTAACATTATCTATAACAATTTCAACCTTTGAGCAAGAAACAAAAAGTACTGCATGCAAAAAACTGTGTCAACACCTCTTAAAATAAAAAGTTCTAGCAGCAATTTAGCAGCTTACTTAGATGAGAAAAAGAAGAAAAGCTTACCTTGCTAAAGTCAACAGTACTGTTTTCTCTGCTAACATCGTTTTTATTTTCAATACAGGCTGGAGCAGACTGAGGAGAAACAACCTGACCTGCTAAAAGAGATTGTTATTACAGAATACAAACAGTTACTTACAGAGTTCTAGACATACTGGGTGAAATAAGAACTTCAATTAAACTAGACTAATATGTTTCTTAAAGTTTTATGAGGTAAGCATGAAGGGTCAATATAAACAGATCTATATTGATACAAAAGTTCTTACTATCAGTTACAGATAGAAATGGGAGAAAACAGTCAAGAAAATTTAAACCAATTATTGGCTTAAAAATTTAAAGATTATTCTCCCTGAAGAAAAAAATGCTTTAAAATATCTAAATTTAACCACAATGTTATAACATCAATGATTTCTAAGTAACAACCAAAAAAAGGTATATATAAAAAGATAAACATCTATTAAGATTTAAGCTTAGACTGAAGAATTTAAAATGTCAAACATAAAAAATGAGTATTTATCTGAAACTACCTCATGTATTTTTAGATCCTATTGCCTCTAAAAGGTCAAACAATCCCCAGCATCCCCCCCGACCAAAAAAGCCAAACAAATACATTGTTCAGCAAGTATTAGAGATTCCTATATCAGGGTTTTAGTTAGAAATACTGAACATTAAAAATATGATTTTTATGTCTGTGGCTATTCAGTAAGATAAGAATATTGATACTGGTCTGCCATACAAGAAAAGATAAATTAGAGTTGGGTTTTTTTTTTGTAAACACTAGCCTAAACATTATTTTATATTTTTCTTCTCCACTATAAGGAAGATGCGATTAATTAAGTGAATGGTAGACTGGGAAAGTGATAATAGCTAGATATGGTTAGAGTCCATCATTTACTATGAAATATTCTTTGTGAAAACAAGTCCCCTAAAATCTGTACAAAGTTAGCAATTAAATGAGAAAATTAACCAGATTTACTTAATTCCACATGTGTCTGTCTTCTTCCCCAACTTCTCACCATCTTGATTTGTTACTTTTGCTGTGAAATGAATAATGACAACTCAACTTTGAAGCTTTGACCATATTTATGATCTTAATTTGGTGACTGCAAATGCTATCTCCTCAGTCTTATACATCAAAAATATCAATCCCCAGGACCAAAAAAAAAAAAAAATACTCTACACAGTTCTTCTCTCTCCACATGCTTAAATTTCAATTTTAATCCAAGTTCTCCTTTCTTATCATCTTCCCTAATTACTGGAGTATTTCTTTAAACTCCTGCAGCATGTACAAAAATCTGCTTTCTTTAAATTCTCACTTGAAAGACCACTTATTCTTTGTTATCTAGAAAACACTAAGTACAACTCAAAACACGATTTAATTTCAAATACTGTTAAAATTTTGCTTCTTGGGCAATTAAGCGTCTTGGACAGGGGTCATGTACTAAGAGGCATATTTTTCATTTTTTGAAAGTGTTATAAGAAAGTAGTAGGCTCAAGCTTCTTCTAGAACTAAATATTGCTTTGCTCTAATTTAAAAAGTAAAATAATACAGTCGATGAAGATAAAAATAAAAAGACTTTTAAAAGCAAATTTACCTCAAACCAAGCATGCAAGTTCTCATTATAGCATATTTCAGGGAAATGTTTTAAACTTCAGAGAAATGTCAGAAAAACTAAATAAATCATTTTCATTCTCCCATTTCCAACTGCAATGTGCAGCTATGACTGTGAACTGTTCATTAGCAGCCATTCAATTTACCATTCTCAAAATAATAACTGTAATTTAAAAAAACCTTTTACATAATGCATTTGTGCTACTAACAGATGTCTTCTATCACCAGTTTCACATCATTTCTCCATATTTTCATGAGTTAGAACATTAGATATATTTAAGCCTAAATTTATTGAATGCTCTGTAAAATTGAGTGGTGAAATACAAGTCATGGGAAAATTAAATAAACATGTATCTGCTTTCTTACAATAATTTATTTCATTTGATATAATACTGCATGGAAAAACAATTATTTAATTCTTTAAGCAAACACATACAAATGAATAGTCAACTAACTCGGTGTAAAATCAGCAACTTGTAAGAGATTTAACTGGACAGAAAATGTGTTGAAACTTCTGATTTGAAGTAATAGAATATTTTTTGTTTGTATTCATATAGGTTGAACATTTCATAATTGCCTGATATGTTTAAAACACTGACAAGTATTTCCTCTTGCAAATAATTTTAAGAATTCATTAATATTACATGTAATAATGTATTCTGAGATTTACTGTTCTATGTTGCTCTTATTCTAAGATGATATTTTAAATTACAAAACCTTATTTCCTAAAGTGGATTATCAGGAAGCAATTTAGGAACTATTTCTCTTGAATATTTGAAGTGATACTGACAATGACCTAGTTAACAGAATTTAGCCAGATAGCATATTAGATAATAGGAAATTCCTTGCTATCTCTAGATTCTAGATATGCACATAGAACTATGCTAATGCAGGAAAAAAGCATAAAAAGCATGATATAGGAATAAAAAACACAAATTTTATATCTTTTATATTTGGACAATTAGGTAAATACATTTATCAAATAAAGTCCTGCAAAGTTTAAAGACATTTCAAATCTTATTACTATTTCTTAAAATATATATTAATTTATTAAAATGAAATGATACACATTAATGTGTATATCTTCAAAGCAACTTTGACAATTTGGCAGGCTACAGTAAAATGTAAAGGTTTACTACTTAAAAATTAAACTACCAGTTTTATGTCCTTTAGAAAAAACATAGCCTTTAAATAAAGCCTAAAATCTTATTTATTATATATAGAAAACTAAAATTTGCATTATTTATAGTCCATGTAACTACTAGAAATTTCATATATTAAAATAACCTCTATAATTCTGCTGCCAGTTATAATCTTTCTTTAAATAGATCTTTTTTTTAGTTTGTTCCAAGTATCACTACTTTTTAGAAAAAGTTGATGGACTCGGATTTCAAAACTGATTTCATGGGGTTGGGGATTTAGCTCAGTGGTACAGCACTCGTCTAGCAAGCACAATTCTTTTATATCTTATCAATTAAAGTATATATTATGTAATGTTTGTATGAACACCTGTTTAATATTCCTTGAGTCATGAATTGATTTTTTCCTCTGAACTTTAATGTAGGAATCATACAGAAAGTTATTATAGTTCATGTACTTTTCTCAGACAATTTATAAAGATGTAGGGCAAGCACAGCAAAAAATTGAAAGTACCATAATTCAAATGACTAAATACTAGAGAATAGAAGCCTGGCTTCTACTTGTCACACCATAAATTTTTCACGAAGTCTAATGCTATAATGACACAGACACTTCCTTCATGGTTATGTTGTAGGAGAGAAATATGAAATTATAACTGAAGTACTATTTCATGACTTTAAGACATATCAGTATCACTAAAATACCTCAACATATAAACATACAATAAGTATGTTCTTAAGAAATACTATATTAATTTTTATTATATTAATTCATGTAAGGCTTTACACATAGTTCTCTTTTTAAGTAAACTGTAAGTATTGTAAAAGAGCAGCTTTTAAATGTCTATTTGGCCAAATTCGAATCAATAGAATAATATGTCACTTAAGTGTATCTTTATTTGCTACTGCTTAATCCACAGTAAATCACGTGCCCAAGAAGGAAACTGGGATGAAGACATGGAGGTACATTACTAATAGCCTAGAGACCAAGCTGGTTTACACTACCTCGAAACCTTCAACGCATTTAGAGTACCCAAAGGGTAGGAGATGAGGGAGGTACAGAGATGAGATGAGCCTGTTAGAGACAGACACAAGACAGAGCAAAATAAAGAAATATAAAGATGAATGACAAAGTTACATACATGTGTAACAGTACATTTATTCATGGGAATAGAAAACATGAAGAAAGAAAGGCTACTTAGAAAATGCTGATTAGGTGAGCTATACTTCAAAAACATGAAAAGTATGCACATAATTAAACTTGGAAAATAATTAGTATGCCTGAAAATAGTTAATGTAATATAAGAAATAACAAATTTAAACACATCATCTTAGAAATATGTTGGTGGTGCAGATGTAGTCTTGACATTCCCAAGTTCAGCAACAACAATATAGCCTCCGAACAGATCCATGAATTATGTCAATAATGTCATCTTGACTTTTTTTGGAGCGGTGGAAATTAATCATCTTCATTGAAGTATGTTTACTTCTTTCATCTACATGAGTACGTTCAGGTAATACTAGAATTATTATTCTAGCTTTATCTTTTTGTTTAAAGGTAGAACATTACTAAGCATAAATAATAAACCTTGGGTAGCTTATTTATGAGACCACAATATTTAAAAAACAAGAAAACATATAAATATCTAAACACATAAAGACATTATGCATCTGGAAATAAAAAGCACAGCATTTGTAAAAGAAGTGATTATAAGCCAATTAACTGTTTCCAAAAGTGTAAGTAAACATCATTCACAATACATATGTATACATTGCTTTAAGGGATCGACTCTACCAAGATCTAAAGAGTCATTACATATCCCATTCTTCCAAATCTGAATGTTCTCCCGTAACTAGTGGCTTAGCAAAATAAATTAAAAACTTTCTGCTCTGCAAATCCTTTGAGATTATAAATGAAAGATACAAATGGCAAGTATTCTAAATAGGAGGAAGAATAAATATATAAAAGAAAAGGATCAGTTAGAAATTATTAGTAAAGGACAGAATGGAATGAAGATACCCTAAACCTAAGGAAATTAAAAGCCCCAAATTATTTTCAAAAATATAAAAGTTTCCATAGAGTAACATTTTATAATAGATTTGTAATCCAGATATTTCAGTATGTGACTGCATAACCTAAATGATAAAAACAGATTTATTTTACTTTCTAGATCATGTATCACAGTCTTACTTTCGTTTTTAGAAAATCTTTCTGGTTTCAAGGAACTATTTAAATATTCTTGATATATTTATTTTGATTGCTTGCCACCCTTACCCTTTTCAGAGTTCTAATGTCAAAGTAGATATTATTTTTCTATTATTTTTGCCATTGTTTTGCCAAATATAACTGTCACTTTTTATTGAAACATCAGAATCAGGCATTTAATTCTCACAGTTTTGATGCTTAATGAAAAGTGAAAGTTAAACACAGCATGGTGACATTAAAAATGCACGGTGAATCCATAGTATTCTGCATCTTAGTCTTGAATAGAATATGAAGAATATCAAGAAAAACTTATACATAAAAGTAAACCAGTATATTTGGAGATGAGATTAACAAATTATCACAAATTACTAAAAAGGGTATGAAAAAATGTGGACTTGGGAAGGAAAGGAACAAGGAAATACATTATCTTGTTTTATTTTATAAAACAAGAAAGATCCATATTTGAAATACTTGTACAGTGTCTGAATGTATAACCCTTGGGAATACTACCAAGGTGGCATGCTCAAAAAACAATTCAACTAAGGAAATGAAAAACCTTATTCTAAATGACTCTTTTAGACTTCTTTATACAAGCATCAGCTCATTTTTGAGTGTATTTCAATTGTTTTGCCCCAATGCAAAAGCACATTAAACAAGAGGAAAGAATTTGTATCTACATCTGCTTTGAAAAGAAAGTATGTTTTGTTGTCAAGTTTTTAGAAAATCCTCACTTTAATTCCTATTCTATAATCTGAAAAGAAAAATTCAATCTTTTTTCCCTGAAATATTTTACTGAGACCTTTTTTTAAATAAAAAGAATATTACCTTTACTCTTTTGGATGTTTAAAAATCCTTTTGAATCTCTCTGTGTTACTGCACCAAAAAGTTTACATCCCTCTTCCATGTTTTGAAACAGAATGTCAAATCTGTATTTATGGCTATGAATTTCAATTTGTTTGTTTATCTAGAGTTTGTCAGTTTTTAGAGTTCATAAGTAGATTGAGAACCTTAGTAGTAAAGGTCTTTCGCACTTTTTTTCCACTGCTGGGTAGGAGATTTATTTCTAAATTGGTGAAATCTATACATATTTTCAGAATTCTCAACACACATAATTGTGTAAAGTGTGTGAGGAAGCAAAACAGAGTCATAAGGAAGTGTTATAAGCCTAGGCTTAGAAAACCAATTCTGACAGCACACTCTACAACAATACTTAATTGGATATATGAATCTTATTATAAGTGTTTCCAAGTTTTTATTACCCTAACGTATGCCCTGAAAAGATTTGTATGTGTTGAGATAAAGGCTGATTGTACAGATGGTAACAGAATCTCTCAGATCCTAGTTTTTGGAAAAACTTAGTTATTTCCTGAATAAGACAAAAAGCAAGCTCTCAGAAAACTTGTATCTGTATGTATCTATATGTAGACTTGTGATTCACTGCTATAATTCTATCATCTCTTCCAGGTTTAACAGAAGTTTAAAGTAGTAACAGTAAATCTAGATCTGCATGATATTACAACAAAGAGTTGATCCAGTAAATTCCACATACTCCTCCTCCCAAGAAAAGAGAAATGCAATGTAAGTTTTGCATAGTAAATATCACCCACAACGAAATTTGAGGTGTAGATTATAACTAGTTCAATATCTAAAATTATTGCCCTTTTGAAGGAAAACTGTCTTCCTTATAAATAAATATATATATTTATTTATATATTGATTTCCAGTAAAAAATGATGAAATAAAGATAAAAGTTTCTTTGCAAACTGTGCTTGAATTCTTGGAAAGTTAGTTCATGGGTATATTTTGTTAAGGTTTTCAAAATCACGTAGAATAAGCCCATAGTCAAAATTAGTAAATATCTGAGTCAGTTTTCTTAATATTATCAACCCAAACAAATACTAGCATTGCAAGAACAACAAAAACCACTAAATTTGTATTTCTCATATTATAAAAGCCTCTTTTTATCATTAATGTGAATCATATTTTAAATCAATTTAGAATATGGATGTATTTCAAATACATGATTTGATTCAAAACAAGTAATACATCCTCAGAATATTCAGTGGAATCTACAAATACAAGTTGAAGTATACCACAAATACTCATAACACTTTAGTGAATTTTATGTATGTACAATCTTAGATTCCTTCATCTAGCAACAATAACTTATATTTGGTCATTGAAGGGTCTTAAAATAAATATTTAAATACAATTTTGCCATTCTGGACTGATCCTTATTCTGAAAGAAAATTGCATCTACACCATAAAGTATCTCTTCCATATTTGTTTATGTATATTTTACTCAGTAGTATGAAAACTGGTGAAAATTGCCATACAAAGCAAGGTCTAGAGAAAACTCATTTTTATACATTTGTATTTAGGCATCTCTGAAGCTTTTGAAAAACAAAATTACATAAGATAGTCCATCCTTTCTATACATGTGCTTTAGTCCATTTGTGAAAATCAGTCTTTTTAGTAAAATATTTGAAAAGACATTAATTTTCTTTTTTTAGCAATACAAAACCTTTATATCTGATGGAAGATTAACAAATTAATATCATTTTTATAGTAATTTCATTTTCTTCCACAGACTAAGAGAAAATATGATAAAAGGAGATTACTAAACAACTTCCTTGTATAAGTGATGAAAAATTAAATGGATGCAAAAGAAAACAAAGGCTATAGAAAGAATAAAACAGTCTGGAATGATTGCTGGAAAGTAATAGTACTCATCTATGTTGGCATGTGAAGATGACAAGTGAAGAGGCTCCTTGGACACTGAAGATGCTGCACTGCAAACAGTGATGAGCTCATGCACTGGAATCAGGATTCACCTTATGTAGAACCACATTAGGCACCAGTGGTCTTTTCAATCATTATCTCTAATGGAATTTGCTGACTGAGCAACAGGATGGTGATCATTTTGTTTTAACTAAAGGACTATCCATAGCATAATTCAAAAAATTGCATTACTTTCTCAAGCTATCCAGACACTAGGACATTGTTATGTATGCAATAGATGCTTCATTTATGTTTACTGCATTTGAATCTCTAAGTTCTCATTAGACATGGTTTCTTTGCATTCTTTCATGGACCTTCCAGAAATTTAAAATCTTTGTTAAAATCTACAATTCGAAGCTTGATGATAAACCTACATGCATAGCATAAACATGGGAAAAGAAACAATTCTATAACACAAATCTCACAAAACATTTTCGAACGAAATATGTGTTAAAGATTTACAAGTACTTGATATTTCAGAAACCTATAATAGATATATAGAACACAATAAATAAACACTTACCATTTTTATCCATAGAATTTGGTTCTGATTGTTTTTTGCCAATATCAGCAAATGATCGAACAATGGGAATCCGGTTGGTAAGTTTCTTCTGATTCTGATGGTGATGCTGCTTCATCAGTGCCTCATGGACCCTGTGACGTACATCCTCACTTAGCTGACCTGAGTTCACTTGTTGGTCAAGGACCATATCTGAAGAGGGAAGGCAGAAGAATATAAACACAATTTCCTGTCAACAAGTGCCAAGAATGAACCACTTAGTCCAAAATGGCAGATTCTGAATATGGTTCATCTAAAAAAGGAATGATTCTTTTGAAAATCTCTAAGTGTGATGTTAACAAACAGAAGTTTATTTTCCTTTATAGAAAATTTGCACAAGAAACACATATAAATTTTCACTATAAACCACTCGATGAATTTTAAATATATAATTCTTATGGATTAGTTTTTCAAATAGACATAGTTGTATTGAGAAAGGAAGTTATATTCTCTACATTGATGGGAAAGAATTTTTAGAAGTAGTATAAGAATAATTAATATTTGTGAACCTAGAAAGTGGTTTTATACTTGTATCTCAATATGATTTTCTCCCATTTTCTTGTAGGAAGTAATTTCCTTATTTTCTCCTGTAGTGAGCAAAGATCCATAAGTGAAAATCCAATGCAAAGAGGCCTAGGCAACTACCTGGTTGCCTGCATTTGTAGAGTAAACAATTATCTTTCATACTGATATAAAGCCATGCCTTCGTCGGTGTTCTTTGAAATGTGTGTAGATTTAAAAAAATCTATAACTGCAAAACGTGGAAGAGAAGGTAAGATTTCAGAAGGCTACAACTAAACAAGTTGATATTTACCATACAGAGCATCAGAAATATGAATAAAATAAGTAGATAGGTAAAGGCATTTTAAATTTCTTAGCAATATAAAAATTATTTCAATAAACCATAGTGTAACCAGTTTGCTTTAAGATTATCAAATATTATCAAATATTAGCTACTTGACCTTTGAGGCATTCTTTATGTAAACCAGATCACAATGAACTGTTTTCCTCTGCCATTTTGAGCACTGTTTTATCTTAGTATAAAAGGGAAACAGATTAGAGAGAAAGATGTGGGTCACTCTACGGTATTCTAGCTATGTGACCACACAAAGTTGAATAACCTTAGGCCATATTTAGCATATAGAGTATAGCTTGCTCCATCAGTTTTCTGTTGACAATGGAAAGTAAAAATGAGTATTTGGGAGTCAGTCACAATACACATACATATACACATTCACATACCTATGCATACACATATACATACACATACACAAATATGTGGAATATTTGGAAATCAGCCACTGTAATTATCTCAAAGGTCCCTTTTAATGCTGAAAATGTATGATACTATAGGATAATATTTAAGTCTCTACTTCAGTTCTTTTGGGAATCAGTAGTTATAATACCACTGAATTAATCTGAAATAAAGGAATTGATAAATTGCCAACATACGTTATCCTCAAACCTGATAAGATGGAAGATAGAAAAATGTATGTAAAATATGCATTGTACACTTTATAACAGACATTTAAAGTTATTTATTAAAACCCCAGTATGCCATCATTATGAGGCAATTCCAACCATTGCTGTAATATGACTCCCAGTTTGGTATTCTAATCAAAATCAAAATTAATCACATAATAAACCATGTTGATAATTTTTAATGTCTACTAACCACAATCTTTCCAGGCTTTATCACTACAAAAACCCATAGGTTGCTAGCTTTACTGTTTCTCAGAGATGAGGTCTTAATTTCAAACACCTACATAAGAGAAAGTAAACAAAAAAAACAGAAAACCTCATCTGTTTATTAGTCACACAAAAACACACAGAAAACTCCTCTCAAGTACAACTGCATCAAATAATACATTAATTAACTGGAAAAGTTAATCTTCTTGCTTAAAAATACAGTTTATACTGGGGTGTGATTTAAGTCCTAAAGAGAATCTGACTCAGTAGTCACTCGCATTGTTCTCTTCACCACTACAATACATATCAGTATTAACTTGAAAAGTAGGAAAGGATAATGGACTATAATGGCTTTAGGCCCAGAGTCAAGTCCTGCAATTTCAGCAGGCTGTGATGGCTAAATAATAGAGCTAGGCTGCCAGAGCACAATGCCAGGATCGCGATAAGAGGCAAGAAAGAGGATAAATAGGTCATACTGTTCAAATGTTAAGCAGGCTCTAGAAAAGTAGCAGCATTTATGTGAAAGGGTCTCAGAAAAATAAAAATTATTTCTCATTCTAATCAGGTAATTATTTTTTTAATTTTTATTTTTACCAAGAACATGTATTGGTACATTGTATACATAATGATCATAATCAACATGGTTATTTTGTACCTGTACATGATGTATCTTGGTTTTCCCCCCTTCCCCTCCCCTCCCTTCCATTCATCTACCCCTCTCTATTTGCAACAAGTTTATTTACGTTTGTCCATTTTTTCCCCTTTCAATTATTTTATCATAATCAGTCCATCTTGACTACCAAAAGACCTGAAAGGCCATGAGAATTTGAAAATATTATGTAAATATCTGTCTCTTTCAACATTCTCACACAAACACTTTGAAAATCCATCACTTTAAGTTTAAAATACAATGAAGGGTAAGTAGCGGATACTGAGTTTCTAAATTCTAGTTTTTGTTTGCCAGCATTAACCTCAGTGTGAGTACTAACAACATCAACTACCACAGAATACTTTTAATTTCTAGACCAAGGATTCTTGTAATACAAACACATTTTGGAAAATATGGTTAATTTCATACCTCCAAGTCTAAACATTACACTCAATGGAACAAACTGGGGATTTATCCTTCAATGAAATGTTTTAAACAACAGAAGTCATTTCAATGAGTTGAGAGCTATGATGGATAATTTGTCCATGGTACTAACTTTAGTTTGATATTAAACTTCTTCCTAACTCTCACTGACAGAATCAGGGTAAAGTATTCACCCTGCCAAGAGAATATTTCCATTTTTAATCTTTATAATGCTGAATTTCAAAGAGATTAACATAGACCATAAAATTGTCTACAATGTATATGAATATAATTAGGAAGCATTTCCAATATAATTAACTCCATATCAGAATAAGTTGTGATAGGAAAATATATCTACAGATTTTGGGATTTGAAAAGGTTAAGTAATATTTTGAAGGATGAAGTTTGGATTTATTGAGTTCTATGAAACATTGGGAAATAGATATATTTTAAATTAACTTGATCCAAAAGAAAATCCTACTTTAATTATAACAGAAATTCTTAACGGACCTGCCAGATATGAATGGGATTTTCTGCTACTAAGTCTATCAAAATCTCTTTAAGGAATTATCTGAGTCTGTTAAAAACATATCAAAGCACTGATATAAAAATACTTGATCATTCCCCAAAACAATATCTAGGTTGTTTTTTTCCAGGTCTGTAAAACATTAGTACTTTAGAATCTGTGCATTTGCAAAGTATTAGGTTTAGCATCCTTCAACATAAACCATTAGAACAAGCTTCTGGAAAGTTAAAACTAAGGACTAACATGTCCCTAGTTCATAATTCCCTAACATATAGAAAAATAATGAGAAATAGGAGGTGAGGAAAAGGTTTCAGTTCTTATTGTTAATCATTATGACCAAAATGATCACAAAACAGAACGAAACAAAATTTATGATTAAAGATCAATCAAAAGACATTATTTCCATCTCTGCAAATGTCATATTTATCTACTTTTGTTGTGTTTATCTACTTTTTAAATGGGGTGAATAGCCTCCTTCCTATTTTATGATTGCTGTGTTAATAAAATACAATGGTGGATATGAAAATACTTTGCCAAGTTTGAAGTCTTAGGAGGTAAAGCATACTTTTTACACACTTGGTAACGCAGCTCAAATGTCACAACATGAAAATAGTAGTAATTATAAACAAGAAAGCAATTATAAGCTATAAAGAGAAAATATTTAATGAGGTTTTTTGAGGGCAGAAAAAATATCTTTTATAAAGGCAAATGGTAATGGCTCAGTAAGAATGAATCTCTGATTAATTATTGAAAAAGGATTTAAGATAAAAATGATCAACACAAATATTTATAATTGTATTCTTCTATGTGATGTTAGCTCTAAAATACTAACGTGTCCTAAAAAGCATTTTACAAGGTGCTCTGCACTGAAAATGGGACATTCAAGTTGGGTTACTTTAGAGTTAGAAATACACAGACTAATTAAAAAAGCAGAAAGAATAATAACAAGCTATCTGGGGTATCAAGCTTCAGTTGAACTACTTTCATTTTAAGAATAGGCTTAAGAATGTAATTTGCTTG
>PVJO010026467.1:0-21076 GCA_004026905.1 Hystrix cristata
GCAAATAACGATAGTTTAACTTCTTCCTTTCCTATCTTTATTCCTTTTATTTCTTTCTCTTGTCTAATTGCTCTGGCTAATGTTTCTAGAACTATGTTGAATAACAGTGGTGACAGTGGGCACCCTTGTCTTGTTCCAGATTTTAGTGTGAAAGCTTCTAGTTTCTGGCCATTTAGTGTAATGTTGGAAAACTGTTAGGACTTTAAAGATCTTCCAATCCCCTCATTTTACATGTGGAAGACTGGGGTGGGGTGTGTTTTATCACATGCACACTGAAATACTGGGCCAACAGACTGCGTTTTTAACTGCTAAATAAATACATATTAGGGTTTCATTCTCAAATTTTCTTATTGAGAGAAATACAAGATCAAAATACTATGGTCCCAGTGATCTAACTCAGCGGCTCTTTTTGCGGATGGAGGGATAGAAATCCACAAGAGGGAGAGAGATGCCCAAGGTCTATAGCCAGACTCAGCCTGGGTTCAGCGAAGTGGTGTTTGCCTTAATTCATGGTTCCTGTTTGCACCTCTCTTCCACAATCAGGGGATCAGACACCTGCTCCGTCTTGTCACCCCTTCCCCCACAGTGAGAGATGGCGTCCTGCCTGGTAAGGGCCTCCCGTGGCATATGCTGCCCGATGACTGGTGTGGGGATCCTGAGGTGGCCATCTGTACCCAGCCTGTGCCTGGCAGAGCAGGTGAACGGCTCTGGCTGTTTCTGGGATCAGATTTCAGGGCTTCCAGAAGATAAGGGCTTTTTGTTGGCCAGCTTCCCTGTCCGGCCTCCCTTCCATTGACCAGGTGGCAGGTGAGTCTGGAGACGGGGCTGGTACCTGACAGTAGGGCAGGGTGGGCTCAAGGTCATGTTTATCATGAGGACAGTCATCACCAAACACCTTCCAGTGGTGATCGCGCTACGGACCACTTTCATCTAACTGCAATTCAGGCTCTGGTAAGGATGGAAGGGCAGCCAGAGGGGCCTTTCAGGGGCTCAAATACAGACGAGGACACTGAGGCACAAAAGAACAAAGGGAATGGGGGGCTGCATCCGAAAGTGAATCCCAGAGCTATCACTGAAGTACAGGCCACCTGACACCAGTCTCAAAACAGCACACCTTGCAGAGTTCCTTGGGGAAGAAGTTGAAAAAATCAATTTATCCCCACTTTCTAAATGGGAAAATGAAGTTCAGATATGTAGAATGATTTGCCTAAGTTGGACCATGGAATAATGGTGTATCATTTTTGTTGTTGTTCAACAATTACAATGGATCACACTTAATCCCTATGATAGTAAATCAGTTTCATGTCCATTTTACTGATGAAGAAACTGAGGTTTTACACCCCAGATCTCCTGACTCCAAGTTCAGTGTTCTTATCCCAAACATTACAAAATCTCTGACCCCAAGAGCGTATGCACCGCGCATGGCTCCACCAATCATTTCTCACCGCCAATGGGGGCTGCACAGCCAGAGTGAGCCCTGCTAAAACATCAGGATGCAACTTTCCAGGGGGGCCTGGCATTTACCCTTCCAACGGCCCCCACATACTCTGCGTTTCTTTCCCGAGCAGAAGTTCCTTCAGAGAAACATCCCTTTGAATGCCCGTGGGTGGGGGAGCAATTGGAGCAGAGCCCCAAAATGGAAAGGGGGGACTCAGAGTTCAGGAGTCTTAGGAGGAAACACCACAGACCCCATCGCACGTGGGACCAGACTGAAGGGAAATAAGCCCTAAACTGCAGTGTGAAGACTGTGGGTCAGGAAACCTTTCTTCCTTGGGGAAGAAGAATCTTGGCTATGTGTGTCTCCCCAAAGAAAGGACATGTCGGCAAGTAGGAGAGTTGGGGCGGCCTTAAGAATATTCTAGTCCAACCTTCCCTAAGTCTTCCTTGTACAGAAGGAATCTAGCCCAGAGTAGGAAGTCACTTGCCTGATGTCGCATTTGATTCATCCCTGACTCATACCATCAACAATGGGTTTATTGCAGGGTGGGTGCCAGGAAAGACAAAAACTAATATGATTGCTATGTACGGCAGCACTAACCCACACCCCAGAGCACTAGGTGGGTCCTTCAGCCTGGATCTACGCTAGTTATGTCCTGTTCCAATAAATCAGCCCTCAGACTGTCCGCAATGGTGGTTTGAATGTGGGACCTGGAGACTGTGGTTTTAGAGCTCCCGACACAGAGACTACTACCTTGTGGCTTGGGGAGATGTCATTAAAGCCTGATGCTTACTACATCCACTCTGGCTTAAGGAGTGGTGTTGCCTTCCCCTTCCCTGGAAAATCTTGTGCTTTGCACCATCCCCACCTCTCCGGTCTTCTAGCCTCTGGAGAGTATGGGCTCCGATCCTCCAAGCGAATATTAGCTACATGCCCAGGGAGGGATGCTGGGCTGTCAGAAGAGTTCTGGATCTGGGACCTTGGACAAGGCATGTCACTACCGTGTGCTCAGGGTCTTCATCTGTAGTATGGGGCCCAACATCTATAACTGGAATTGTATCTTCCTGCTATGACTTGAATATTTGAAATGGTTGCCTTTGGTAATTTAGATTCATGCAGTCACTTTGAAGGTGGGGTGTGGTGCCTAAGAAGACATTGAAATTATACCTGATCAAGAGCTCTAACCTCAGAACTCATGGCTTTTCTTCTCTAGTATGCATATGAGGAAAGCAAATCTTAGAGGGGAAAGATGTTTGCCTGGAGTCATGCAATAAATAGGAACCGAGATCACTTGACTCTCAGTATTCATTTCTCTACCTCACTGACCTCATGAATATTATTTTACAATTTCTTCATCTATTCAAATGATAATAGTAACTACTAATCATAGCTTCTGAGGGCTTACTATTTGCCCAGCACTGAGTAAAGTGCTTTATTTGCACCCAACCACCCTTGGAGGTAGTTAGATACTGTGATGGTTCCCATTTTGTGGATCAGAAAAGGATCAGGGAGAAGTAATTGGCCTAAACTCACACGGGTAGGTAATGTCAGAGCTACGATTGAATCCTGTGCTGGTAACTCTTACTAACTCTTAGACAGAGCACCTCTTCTGCTATTCAGTGGAGAAATGAGAGATTTTCGGGAGCACCATATGGAAGCCAGGAAGTTCCCAACAAGCTGTTTGCACCTGCCTGTATGTGGCTCATCCTTGGTGTCACGGCATCACAGTGGTACACGGGAAAGAACATGGTTCAGGATGTCAGTCCGCTGGCACTGCCCGGTGGTTCTATTTTGGGACTTGCCAGTTTGATGCTGTGCTTCTGTAGTAGCCTCCTTAGGAGCAAGTTTCCCTTCAAAAGAGAAAGAGGCAAGGAAAATAAGTCTCGAGTGAGAAATTTGAGATTTGTGATTGCAACATCTACCCCAAGCTGACCCACACAGGTGCAGTTGGTGTGAAATCATGGTCATTTTTCACATGCATAATATGTTCATGTTTTTGGAGAAATTGGTTCATAATTTACCCCTTCATCCATGTGTCATACATTTACTCATGATCCTTCCCTCCTTCAACCGATTTATTTACCTACCACCTAGCCATCCATCCATCTATCCATCTATCCATCCAACCATCATTTACCATTTGTCCACCTACTGATCAAGGAGCCATAATTTATTCTTTTACTCATTTATTGTTTCATCCAACCATATTTATCCGTTCTCTATTTTCTTTGCCCATCATCCACCCACCCATCGATCCAAATATTTACTAAGCATCTATTTTGTGTCCTTCTTCACTACTTCCTGATACAGTATTTATGGTGAAATAAAGTTTATTTATTTCATTTAACTGGTGATAAGATGTAGCTTTTCAGATAATTTATTTTTAAAACCACCAGACATAAAGCCTTGTTGAACTTGATCTCCCAATCCTGGTTTTTTCCAAATCACTTAATGGCCATCTTAGGTTTTCTTTTCTTCTCCAAGGTTTTTTTTTCTTTTTCTTTTTCTTTTTTTCTTTTTTGCCATAGAGATTTATGTAATTATGTATTTCATTCATCTCAAAAACAAAGAGTCACAACAATAGCCCTGATTCTTTTTTTAAGTTTCCACAAAGGGATTTTACATCTGCCTTCTGATGGCTCATGATGGCTTCATCCAGCATCAAGCTGGATATACAAAACCATATACAAAATCTATCAACAAAGTATCTCTATTCTCCATTTGCTTATACCGTGGCTTGGAAGTCATGTTTGTAAATACGTAACAGTTAGGAAACAGAGAAGAAGTTAATATTGTCAAAAAGAGAATTAAAGTCAGAGTAGATAAGATGACTTGCTCAAGGCCATGCGAGTTATTAGTAATGCTGTGCAATTTTAGATACCTCCTAGTCATAAACTGAGCTCTGTGCGATGCAATTAATAGATATTGTTTCACTAAAACCTCACTCCGGCTCTGTGTAGTAGGTGTCGTAGTCCCCATTTTATAGACAGTGAATGTGAAACTCAGCTTTTAAGCAGTTTGGCCCAAATTATCACCTCGTAAGATCAGAGACAGGACCGCGGCCCAGCTGTGCTTGATGGCCTTTGAAACTTTACCCTGAGTCCAAATCCCAGAGCACAAAATGTCATTAGGGAAGCCCAGCCACGCTCCTGCTTTCGGGTGTCTAAATGACCACTTCAGTGGAAGCCAACTCAAGAGTGGGCTCAGCCGGAGCAGGAGGGGTCTGCCTGGAGGGGAGGTGGCCCTCATGGGGCTGGGGGAACTTGCTGGATTGCTGACAGTTCCCTCCTGCACTGAGAAACCAGGATAATCAGCAGCCCAACCAGAAAGTGCTTTCCCAGAAAGAGGATTATCAAGCCATCCATGAAGAGGAATAACCTTTCTAGACAAGGTGACAAGAGATGTTATTAGTTAACCATATGTGTTCTTGACTGGAGCTAAACTCGAAGATGGCACCCCAGAGGGAAATGAATTGAATCAGTAATGTGCTAAGTGTTGGGGGAGAAGGATAGACATTTGTTAAGCGCCAGGGCTTACCAGCTATATCCACTTCCTTACATTTGCTTGTTAGGTGATTGATTGAAATCACCTCTTACATTGCGTGCAAGAACACAGGCCCAGAGAGGTTGTTCTATTTGCACAGCGTTGTCCCAGCTTGGCAGAGCTTTGGCCATTGCTCAGTAGTCCACACATGTAACCATGGAGACATCCATCATCCCTGTTCATGTGGCACCTTTCTGTTCTTATGACTCTCTCTTTCGCTCGCTCTCTCTCTCTCTCTCTCTCTCTCTCTGACCTACAGGCAATCTCTTTCTATTCAGAGAACTCTTTCTTCTTTTGTGTTTCCTCAAGACTCTTTCTTAAGCCCATATATTCCCTTCCCCTAAAGACTTTAACTTTTCCAAAAAGCAAAAGCTAAAACACTCTAATGTTATTCCTGTTTTCAGCCTTGATGCATGCCTCCCTGAGGCAACGAGGGTAAATAGAACTGATCACCCACTTAAACAGGTAAGAAAAGAAGTTCAAAAATAAGGGGAGAAAAATTCTTCATAGATCAATCCCTCAAGACATTATCCCCTTGCAATGCAGTATCTCCTTTAAGCCCCTCCAGCTTTTGAGGTGGTTACTGTTATTACCTCCAGTTTAAAGATGAGGCAGTTGAAGTGTATGGATGTGATACAACTTTCCCAAGATAACATAGCTAGGAAGTGGGCCAAGCTTGTCAGATACCTATAGGCTGGCTTTCAACCACCAAGTCCTACCACATACTCTCTGTGAGGGGGGAAAGGTGATTTGCCTAAGAACACTCAGAAAATCAGCAGATGTGCTGATTGGAGCATTATCAGTTGGCATCCATGTTTAATGGGCACCTCCTTATGTATTAGAGTCCAAGACTCAAGTCCAAGAGAGTTCCGTCTCTTAAGGAGATTACACTCACTACTGAGACAGATGTGCAGAGAGGAGAGAGAATACCTTAGAATGTCAACCGAGCCCCAAATCTAGGTAGCTGAGTGGGAGGGCAGGAGGGCAGACTTCCACAGAAGGTCAACAGCTACCATCCATAGGTAGAGATTGCCAGAAACACTGTGTTGAGACAGTTTCTAAGGTACCCCTGAGATCAGGAGCAAAATGCTGTGATCGGTTAGTGATGTCTGTCCCTGGTGCAGGAAAGGGAAGCAGCAGTATGTTAGCTATGTGTTGATCTTTTGTGGGGGGAAGCAGATGCTACAGCTTTTGTTAGGGCGTGTTGGTGCCTTGCTTTTTGTGTTCCGTATTTCATTTAATATTCATCATAGGATCCCCCTTCCCCACTGCTTCGTATTTTGCTGATGAGAAAACAGAGCCTCAGAGAAGTGATGTCACTTGCCCAAGGCTAAAAAGCTAGTTACAGGCTAACCGGCTCTGATAATTACTATTAAATACATAAACCATTAAGCTGATGAATAGAAATGTCAATAGAGGAACAATTCTGGAACCTGTTAATTAGTGTGCGAATGTATATATTTGGCCACAGGGTTTTGTCTTATTTATCTCCGTACTACCGGCAAATACGCGGGGCTCAGGATGTAACTGATCCCCAGTACATATTAACTTAGACCCATTCATAGACACGATGGGGAGACATGCTGGGGAGGTGGCTGAGAGAATAAAGGGTTCGGCTTTACCTGTAATGGAAAAGCATCTAGCTCAAGATTTGGCACAGGATAGCTACACAATAAATATTTGAGTCAGTGAGCACTAGAGGAGTTGGCTGCTGAGTGTCGTTTGGAAGATGAAAGGGAGGCAGTCTTGGTGAAGACACACCAAGGACATTCTTGATCTATCTTAAAGGATGGGAGGGGCTCACGGATCAGCCCCGCACACTGCTGATTCTGGGAGTGACAAGCTAAGAAGCACTTCAGGATCCCTTCAGACAAGCCAAGGATGGCATGTCCTGCACCCAGGAGCTCTCCCTGGCTCTGTGTACGGCCTGCAGGGTGCTGGGAGGCTCTGGAAGCTGGACGTGCTGCTGGGCTCTGGAATTTAGAGTCGGCACAACATCAGCTTTGTCTTGCCTGGAGCACCTGAGTGTCACGGGCAAAGGCCGAAAGCAGAAGGGAGGAGTCACCTCAGGGAGCCCAGTAGTCTCTTGCCATTTCTTTTCCCAGCTATATCCTGCCTGTGTGAAATTTAGGGTGATTTATCTTCCCTGAAGAAAAATTGGTATACTGCATTTTTGAAGGGTCTCAAATTATGAAATCCTTGGGAGATGGGGAGAATTATCATTTCTTTCCATTTCACAGATAAGAAATCTAAGATGAATAATTTGTGCTAATAATGACAACAGTGTATGTTAGAGATTTCATTAAGCATTTTGCATATATTAATTCATTAAAGCCTCATCATGCCCCACAAGACAGGAGGATCTACATCTCTCTTTCACAGATAAGGAAACTCATTCTCAGAGAGGTCAAAATTTTGTCAAGCTCAGTGCCATAAGATCCCAGAGCTCATGTTCCTTACCTGTTGTGCTATCTTACAACCTTGTCAATGAATTTATTAATAATTTCCATCTATATAGTGTTTTACATTTTCCAAATACTTTATATATTTGCCAGTTCCTCTGCATTATGCTTTAACACTATAAGCTAGGTGGGATAGGTATTATTTTTTGCTTCACATCCTTTGACAAATCAAAAGTAATACTAGTCTTTGGGAAGGTACTTCCTGCTTGGCTTGTAACAATACTTGGTGTGGTATTTATGACTCATGATATTTTGTACCTTGCACAGTGTGTATGGAATCTGATAATTTGACACTCCAGCAAAGTAACTCCTCTTCTCTGCTATATTTCAATTCTCCAAGCTTCAATTTTATCAACTGTAAAATGGGAGGAAGTAACTTTCTTCCAGGGCCACTGTGAAAATTAGAGATGATACCCCGGAAAAGAGTCTAATGCATCTCACACATCGAAGAAGCACAATACACTATAGCTACCCAGCCTCTCATCTAGAGTCATTTTACAAGAGTGAGCAAATACTTCTTTTGCTGACTTTCCCATAACAACAGCAATGAACAATCAGGTGACTGGCTGGTGTTACCCTACTCATCTGTAACTGAGGAATATCACCAGTTTATTTTCAGCATCCCCTTCTGATCCTTTGTATAATTATGTAGTTACTAGGAAGGAATGGACTCTGGCCCAGGAGCCAAGAAATCTTCAATATATTTGACGGCCATAGACCCTGTGTTTCCAGTGAGTGGTGTGTACTGATGATCTTGTGTTATTGGTCTCTGTTTTGGCAAGACCAGACCAGAGTGTTAGCCAGCATTGGGTTAAATCGTTTCTAAGTACAAGTGGCGTCTCCGGGAAAGCACAGAGAAAACGTGTTTATCATTGGAACTTAGATTTTGTGATTACAAGGCATCTAGCCATGTATAGCTGTATCCTTGGGCTGTAATTAGGCTTGTTCTGAGTTTTCTGAACTAACAGTTAGAGAAAGAGTCTGTTTGCTAGATCCTACCCTAAGCGGAAGCTTAAAGCTACCTGCAGTCACAGGACTCTGGCCGATGGAAGAATTTGGTAGGCAGTGCCACTGGAGAGAAAGTTACTTCCTCCCATTTTACAGTTGATAAAAATTGAAGCTTGGGGAAGTGAAATATAGGAGAGAATAGGAGTTACTTTGCTGGATTGTACTAATTATCAGATTCCACATACTCTCCCTTTCATCTCCCAGTCTTTTTAAATGAATCCTTTAGACCACTGAAATCAATTCCCAGCATTCCTTTTCTGCCAAGGGACATTCTGTGACCATATGTAGTGTTCACTACCTGCATATACTATTTGGAATTCAAGGAAGCACTTTCCAGATTTTCTTTAGCATATTCCAATTGCCAGAGTTTCACCACTGTTAATAGTTGAAATAAGTGTTACTTGAACACAAGTACTGAGATAGAGCTGCAAAAGTCCATCTAATAACTGTGATGCCAACTAAGAGATTAATGGGAGGGTAGCATATACATTATGGATACACCATGAAAAGGAATGATTCAGATCCTAGGCAGAATCAGGCAGAAAAACATCAGATTTCATGATGATACTCAGTAAGTTATGCAATTTAAAGTTATGAATTGTCAATTTCTGAATATTCTATCTTTGATTCTGGACCAGAGCTGACTGGATAATTGAAACCTCAGAAAGCAAAACCATAGGTAAGAGGGTGGCAACTACATATTGGTATTCCTATTTTGTGGATAAAGAAAGCCCCTAAAACAGGGAGTAGCTTGATCAAGATAGCACCACTAGAAAATCCTAGAGCCAGGATCTGAATACCACTCCAATTTTAAAGCCTACGTTCCTGACCATGAGACCACGCTACCTATGTGAAGTACAACATTCAAAGTGTGTGCATGTATGTGAGGGGGTGATGACAAAGTGCTTAGCTCAGTCATCTGTCATATCATTGGTGCTCACTAAGTGTTGGTTACAGAAAATACAAGCAAAAAATAAATCAACTACCATAAAGTTTCTCTTTGACCTTTGGGAGTCATTTTCTTTGACTATTTTTACCTTTTCAAACTGGTGTCCCGGTCATTCATTTGCACATCCAGGGAGTGTGTTAACCAAGTGTATTTTATATGCTGATCCAGTGCCAGGCACTTGGGATAGAAAGATGAACTAGATACTCGCCCTCCTCTCAAGAAGCAAAGTCAGGGAGTGAGAGACGAATTCCCCCAAATTCTTGGAGATTCTGAGAAAGGGCACCAGCATTGCTAGGAACTGGTTGGCCAGTTGAGATGGAACAGAAACCCAGTTGATTGGGACGATCTGTTTGCCATTTAAATACCAAGAAAATAGGTGGGTATCAGAAGCTGTACTTTCATTGTTAATGTTTCTTCAGATAGATTTTCTTTTCCTTTATAATGACAAATCCACAGCCTTCTCCATACCACTTAAGGCCATGACAGATGCAGTTATACTTCCGTTATTTTGGACACCATGACTGGTGCAGGGAATTACTTCTCCAAGCTATGAGACTAGGAGAAATAACCTCAGCCTTTCCCTGGCATCATATTCAGGAGACAATGTCTCTTCTCTAGCCTCGTGACAGGCCACACCGGATAGGAATAGTGATAGTAATAGCAGCATTCACTGAGCATTCACACCGTGTAGGGCTTAATGCTGTCTTGCTGAGCCCTGTGTTTGAATTTTATTACTTCACCCTTACAACCATCCTATATAAGATGGGTACATTTTCATTTTACAATTAAAAGATCTGGAGTTCAGAGAGATGTGAGCATCGATTCAAGGTCACAAAGGAAGTAAGCATTGGAGCGGGAATCCTGAATCCCAGGCCTTGGCCTTGTAGTCACTATACCACACTGATGGACTCCATCATCTCTCAGCAGCTCCTTCTGGATCCCAGGAATGAAGAGCATGTGCCAAGATGGCTAGGTTTGGAGTACAACTATGGCAAGTTAATTGAACGCATTCACTTGAATTGTGCTCCACGCCTGGCCTCACCCCCACAGCCCACGTTATCCAATCAAAACCCAAAGGTGAATAGCTCTGAAGCCTCATGGTTCTCAGTACATCCCAAACCCTAGTCCCCACATGCTGTAAAAGCTTGAAGTCAGCAATCATACAGATTGCTATCACAACTGAGGACATTTTTATCACCAATTCCTACATCCTCTGCTTCCTTCCTTTCAGGGGCTCGAGATTTTTAAGCAGGCCAGATGATAGAGGTTAGAAGGGAGGTCACCAGCTAAAAATGAGGTGCCTCCCATCCAGGGATATCCAGATGTGGTTAACGCATTATGCTAGAAGAGCTTCCAAAGGAAGCAACTTTCAATGGGCAGGTGAAGATGAGAGAGACATTGGAAGGTATTGTTCCCCCAAATTCCTTAGGAGCTTGCCACAGTGGTTTGGGGTCATTCATTTTCAATATTCTGTATCTCTCCACATTGGTATCCCCTATGGGGCCTCTCAGCACCCTGCCCTCTGTCCCCTCAAAGTCCTCTTCAGCAAACCATCACAGAGAAAAGGCTGAATTAGATTTCTTTTCTCTCTGTAGATGATGATAGTACAAAATTGTCGTATGAGTGATCAGAATGCACAGGTGAAAAGCACTGTACAAAGCATAAAGTATGATAGACATATTTTAGGATGTTAACTCATAAAATCTATATTATGCTCTGGATTTTGGATGTGTGTGGGTTTTCTCAGCTCTTGAATGTTTGTTGTGTGTTATTTATCCTCTCATTCAAACTATTCCTTCTTGATTGTTGTTCTTAAATTTCCCTATGATTTTTGTTAAAGAAGACCTCCACATTTGTATGAGCTTCGGGCTTCACACACCTGGTTGTGTGCCTGGTTTTAAGACCCTGAAGCCATAAGATCGTACCATTTTTATGTTCCAAGGATTCACGGTTTGCCACCTACTCAATGAGCACTTGCTGGGGGCGGGGAGGGAGGGTGTCCCTCCCAACTATTCTGCTATGCTCTTCCTGTGGAGTAGAGCTGCTTACACATCACGTCCCTGGACTTCACAGTCCTACAAGTGCCCCCTTTGTGCCCAACCATTTGTGGACCAGGACTGGAAGCTGCAGAGAAGATCAAGATCTGAGGGACCCGTTTTGCAAGCTAGTATTGTAACAAAACAGCAGCTTCCCATGGCAGCTGTCCTGAGAGCAGAGGGCTCTCAGAGGAGGCCTGGGCTTTGTCAGGTTTCTACACTCATTTGGATTTCTATTTTCCATCCTGTGGCTCCCAGGTGCTGCAGGCAAAGTAGCCTCCTCTTAGCACAAGGCAGATCAGAACCAGGAAGGACCCCAATTCTCTTACTTTACAGGCAAGGAAATTAACCAGAGAGTGGCAGCCCTTGAGTCAGCAGGGCTGGCAATCAGGACTCTGTCCCAAGAAAGACTCCCCTCTACGCTGTTCCCCCAGACTCAGAAAGCAGAGCAGCACGTTGCTGTCTGTGTGTGATTTCAAAGGTGGACGTGGAGAGGGCTTTCTGTGTCTGGAAAATAAAGTCTTGCCCATCCTCTCCAAACCGTGGTCTCCTCCCAAGATCCTTTTCTTTTGTTCCCTTGGTAGTACCCGAAGCTCCTGTTGTATCATTTCACTGTATTTGGGGGGCACCTGATGGGTTCACCCAGAGCAGATGAAAAGTGCTACTAGGAGCATCGCAGTCCCTGTGGCTACAGAGTCCACTGTTTGCAATGGCACAAAAACCTAATTTGAAATAAATATAATGAAAGTTTTACAACAGGCTTGCTGCGGGTTCCCAGAACTCTGGCTGCCTCTGGGAGGGAGAAGAAGGGCAAAGAGCAGTGGGAACAGACCTTCTTCTTGGGCCCTCAGCTCAGCGCTCTGGGGGATTAACACTTTCCATTCTGAGCCTCAGAGGACGGGTCCTTAGTCTGCCTAAGTTGAAGGGCCCCATTCTACAGATGGGGAAACTGAGGGACTGTCATGCGTCATGTGTCCCACAGCCCTTCTGAGATCATCAATGGAACAGTCCCTGAGGAAAGTACAGGGAGGTGGTTTCCAAACTGGGATGCTCGTTGGAATGATCTGGGGATCTTTAAAAACAATACAAATACCTTTGCCTCACCTCTGGATATCCTGATTCAATTGATTTGGGAAAAGACTTGGACAGTGGGAGTTTTTTTTTTTTTTCTTTGATGCTTCCTAAGGTGATGCTAATTTTACCACAATTGAGAACAGCTGGCATGTTGGTGCAGGACAGAGAGTGTGTATTTGAATCTTTGCGCCACTGGTTTCTAACTGGGTGCTTCAGCAAGTGAGTTCAGCAAGGTAAGCCTCAGTCTTCTACATCTGTAAATTGGAGCTAATGGTAATACCTACCTCATACAGGGTCAAAGTTGGAATTAGAGCAGACAGTGTGCACTCAGTATTGAAAACAGTGCCTATCACAGAGTTAGTTATCAACACATGTTGGCTTTATCATTGCTATCATCGTGCCACTAACATCATGAGTCCAAGGTGCCGAGTAAGGAAACAGAGGCATGGAATCTTCAGTGCACTGATGGTTGATTTAGGATTTAGATCTGATTCTCTTTTTCACCATTTTGACAAGAAATGAGCTCTGTGACCTTGGGCAGAGCTCTCAACTTCTCTGAGTTTAGTTGTTTCATCCTGCCAGATGGGTCTCTTAGCCCTTGGCCATCTATTGTCCAGGGGAGAGGTGAGATTCCAATAAGATAATGGATTTGAATGAGCTTTGAAAACAGGAAGGCACCAGAGGAATTTGCGATATTACGATTATGACGGCCATTTCATCCCTCTCGTGCCCTGGCTGGCCCATCTGTTCTGGGATCTTTCTGTTCTCTCTCTGGCTCCTTTGGCTGCCAGTCCTGATCTGCTCGGCCTGATATCTGGGCAGTTTCCAGGGAGGATTCTGTCCCTCCTCCATCTGCCCCTCAACTTAACTCTTTTGTCACCTGTCTTCTTGCCCACCAGGATCCGATGCAGGGTACAAGGTAACGGTGTGAGGGAAGAGATGCTAAAACCTCACTGTTCACCTGGTTGGGTTCCTGGGTTTTTCAGTAGCCAGAGGTCTTGGATTTTCCCACACAGGAAAGGGAGTCAGAAGGCGCCATGAGACCTTCTAGCTAGACCAGTGGAGGAGGCAGTGTGCAAATGGAGGGAGGCGCCAAGCCAGCTCCCTGGACTCCTGCATCGTGCTCTTCAGCCCCCCGGTGCCCATCCTGCCCCACTGCCCTAGCTCTTGGGATGAGCCCTGGGAAAGGGGCCCCTTTCTTGATCCTCAACTTCTCTTGAAGAAATTTCTGCCCACAGGAGAATGTCATGGCACAGGGTGGTTTGCCGCCTCCCCCAGGAGCCCGGGTTGACTTCCAAGGAGAGTGTGGTCCTGAGCCAAGGCATTTAGCTTCTCTGAGACTCGGTGTACCTACCTACCCCATGGGGTAGCTGCCTTCTATTGGCTGGTCAAAGGAGACCGAAAGAGAAGAGTTAGTAAGCTCTGTTACCTTGGATGCCAGTGCTGCTGCTGGCTGGGGGTGGAGAAGTACAGATTCTCCAGCCCCCCTGGCTGGAGACAGAGGCCAAGGCCAGGCATCTGGCTGCTCTGCTGTGTGGGCTGGGAGGAGCCCGGAGAGGGCAGGCCTGCCTGGGATTGGCAGCTGCTGGCCTGCTGGCAGATGGTCTCCTAAGTGGGCCACTGGGGGGTCAGCTCTGTGGGTTTGTTCATTAACCCTTCCCTGCCCAGTAACCCCTTAGCTGGTAGCATGTTTTCACTTTGGCCTGACACATATCAGTTGTTGGGTCTCTCTAACTGAGCTGCAGACTAGATCTGCTGCACACCTTATCACTGCCTCGCCTATGGCAAAGAAATAAATTATCCCTTGCATGGAAGAGACGGGCCAGCGGGCAATATGTGTCACTTCTATCAGTACTGAGTTTTGTAAACACTGATGTATAAAAAATTTATTAGTGCATAAGGGTAACTATCATGACTATTTAGGGATGTATGATTCTGGACTCACTAACTCTTGTATTTTTTTTGTCTTTCCTTCCCTCGATTTTTCATCTTTTTCTTTCTGTGTGTCTTAACCACTTGGAAATAATATTAGGCTTGTTGTTTCATTAAAGAGTTTTTAAAAATTACCAAAACAGTCTTAGTACTTTCCCCTATAAATATCCATCCATCTCACCTTTTTTTTTTTTTTTAAATACTGAGGGCTGAAACCTGGGTGGTAAGCTACAACTTCAACCCTTTTTTTTTTCATATTTATGCATGTATGTATGTATTTAGATATCTTATACTGGAAATTGAACCCAGAGTCTTTGCACTGAGGTACATCTCCAGCCCTCTTTTTATATTTCATTTTGAAACAGGGCATTTTTAAGTTGCCCAGGCTGGATTCAAACTTGTGATCTTCCTGCATCAACCTCCTGAGTGTCTCATCATTTTTCATGTATTCCACTGTAAGCATGTAGCAAAAGAAATGTACCCATCCACTGTTATTGGATGACATCAAATATACGGAGGAAACAAACTTAGGCTCTGTGACTTGCCCACAGTCACACAGCTTGGGAATAACAGCCTAAATTTTGGTTTTGGGACTTGAAATTCAAATTTCTTTGTTGTAGGGTAACCAGTGAGGATCTGGGAGAACCAATGTGGACTCAGTCTCTCTCCAAGGCAGATCCAGAGAAGCCTAACTTTGGTCGTTGGTCGGCTCAGTTCTGGGTCAGGATGTCAGCCCTCGTTGGCTGTGTGACTTTGGGTGGCTTGTCTCTTCTCTCTGAGCTCCGGTTTCTTTTCCTATTGAACGAGGCTGCTAAGGTCTTGCGAGGCCACTGGGAAGATTAGATTAGGTAGGAAACTATCCAAGCTCACGGCACGTAGTGAGGGCTCAACAGTAACACCATTCTTTTGCTGCTTGAATTTCTGGTGTTATTACTTACAAGAATATTAATAGTATTTTAATATTATCTATTCACATTCTCGAAAGTCTAGGGTTACTTAATGTCATATGACATCTAATAATATTAGGCCTCTAATAATACTATTAGCCCCAATCCAGGCACTGTAAGACTTCGAGCCTGCTCTTTATCCTCCCCAGGCCTCAGTTTACTCCTCTGTGAAAGGCAGGTGCTAGCCTCCATTGTTTTGAGGGTGAGTCTGTGCTAAGCCCTGCAGGCTGCAGGCTGGTTGTGGCCCCTCCCCCACCAGGCTGAGCCAATTGGCGGCCCCTCCTCCGCGGCTAGGGCCTTTGACACTAATTGATACGGAGTTTCCCCCCCTAATCCTGCCTCTGCCTCAGGGCCCTTGTTCTAAGGGCATCTGCTTGGTGAGAAGAGGAGGAGGCAGGGGCCACCGCCACCAGCCTGTCTGCCATCTGCTCCCCGTCCCCTCCCTCCTCTCAGAGCCACCAAGAAAAATCTGTAATGAATCCACGGCCCCGGCCAAGGGGCAGAGTGTACACACCCGCGCGCGCGCACGCACACACACACACACACACACACTCACGCACGCAGGCGAGCACGCGCAGCTCGTAGACACTGTCATTAGCAAGGCTTTTGTGCGGCCCTCCCTGGCTCCGCCAACCCCACAGCTGCTGGGAGGGCGCAGGAGCGATGCTAACCCGAGAAACTTTCATTACCAGACCTTAAGCGTCCAGGGCGGCACCCGTCGGGCTGGACGGGTTGGGGAAGAGGGGGACAGACTGGGCAAAAAAAGACAATTAAACTAGAGGATGGGCAAGAAATGGGTGGGGTGATCAGGCCGATGGGAAGAATGGCAGGGACTCAGAGGCCTCCCAGCCTCAGGAGCCAGACCGCCCCAATCCCAGGGCGGAAGAAAAGCTTTGGAAAAGTTCCCTCTTTCAATGCCTTTCTCGAGCCTGCCACCCTGTGTAACTTTCACTCAGTTTGGGGGAGGGGGGTCCCTGCTAATGTCTGGGATCCAGAGCAAGACTTTGAACTCTGCACCTGGGCTCTGGTTTATCTCTGCTCCTGGCTGGCTGTGTGATTTGGGGCCAAAGACTTCACTTCTTGGAGCACTGAATTTCTTCTGGGTAAAATGGACATAATAGGAATAACTACTCAGGGTGTGGTTGAGTCCCAGCAGATCACTCATTCAAATGTTTACTGAGCGCCTGCTTTATGCACTGTACCAGGATGTTTTGGGAGGGGGCGTGTATACAGACAATAGACAAAGACACTTAATAAAGACAGAAATGGTGCACGAGGCCCAAATACCAGTTCGCTTCAAGCATCTTTTCCAGAGGTTTCTCCTACTCAAGTCAGTCAGAACACATTTCCCGCTTTCTTTCTGAATTCCAGAGCTGGTACTTGTCACTCCCCACATCAGAGGCTGTAAAATTCTATCAGTGTTAGCCAGCAAAAGCTTATTTTCTCTGTATCAGGACAGCTTTCAGCTCTGTGCCTAGCACAGAGTAGATGCTCAGAAAATGTTTTCTGAGATGAATTGCTCAGATACCTTATCTAGATAGCCAGGTGCATCATATATACCTGTAATTCTAGCTACTCAGGAGGCTGAGGCAGGAGGCTTGCGAGTTCCAGGCCAGCACAGGCAACTTAGCCAGATCATGTCTCAAAATCAAATTTAAAAAAATAAATAAATAAAACTGAGTATGTAGCTCAGTGGTAGAGTGCCCTTGGGTTCAAGTCAGAGGTAGGGAGGGGGAAGCAGACAGGGGGCAGGGGGAAGGAGGAGGGAGAATAAAGAAAAGCCTTTATCTACTAAGTGGTCAAGAGTGGAAAGTACCAGCCCTTATGTGAGAGACCAACAAGAGGCTTGTCCACTTTAAAAACCCCTTCGTTATTTCAGGGTTTAAAACTAGACGTTTGTAACTTTCCAAATTAGCTAAAGCTAAAACTCGAGACCCAGCTTTTTTGAGGAAGAGGCAGGGAAACAGGTACTTTCCTCTGTCGCTGATGGTAGTATAAACAGGTGCAACCTTTGGAGAGTATAGTATTTAAAAACTATTTTTTTGCCTACTCAGTGACCAGCTCTTGATGCCAACTCTAGAGGTGAGTGCAAAATTGTTGCAGCTGCGTTTGGTGTCAAGGAAAAGCTACACACTGCGCATATGATTTTTATTATGTGAATGGCTAAATAAAGTGTGGAATGTGCCCAACTATGGAACACAGCACAATTGTAGAAAAGAATGTGGTATCTGGGTGTGGTCATGCACAACTCTAATCCCAACACTCGGGAGGCTGAGGCAGGAGGATCGCTGTGAGTTCCAGGCCAGCCTGGGCTACATAGTGAGATCCTGTCTCAAAAAACCAATAAATAAGTAAAAACAATGTGGTAGATGAGTGTGCATTGACATAACTCTGTAAGACAGGAGACTCCATCTGGCAGACACTGGTTTTCGGCTTGTTAGGAACAAGGCCACAGAGCAGGGTGTGAGCCGTAGTCAAGGGAGTAAAGCTTCATTTGTATTTACAGCTGCTTCCCATCACTCACTTCACCTCCTGAGCTCTGCCTCCTGTCAGGTCAGCAGCGGCACTAGATCCCCATAGAGCACAAAGCCTGCCATGAGGTGGCCTAGGAGGGATCTAGACCGTGTGCCTCTTGTGACAATCTAATGTCTGATGATGTGAGGGGGAGCCCGTCTGTGATGCGAGTGTGGGGGAATGTAATGCTTATGTATCTCATATGTACGCTAATAAAAAAAGAAACTACCCCATCCGTGGAAAAATTGTCTTCCACGAAACTGGTGCCTGGTGCCAAAAAGGATGGGGATGGCTACTTTAAGAGATCACAAAAGGAAAATAATAACATTTGTAGGTGTATAAATACATGAGTAGAAATTGTCTTGGAAGATGTACACCAATTTGCTGACAAGAACATCACCCATGAAGAAGGGGTGGCATGTTGTGGCTTTCTCTGCATCTTTGATACTTAATGGGAATATTTTCATTCTTCACAAGATTTCCCTCTTGTATTAGATATATATGTAAACATTAGTTGGAAAAAAAAAGAGTGGGTAAAGGATATGTAAGTAGCAAAAAAAAACAAAATCCTGTAAAGAAGCTTATATTCTTAACCTCAGCACTGTTGACATTTGGGGTCAATAATCCTTCATTGTGCAGACCTGTCCTATGTGCCTAGCAGCATCGCTGGCCTCTATCTAGGAGACGGCATTAGTGCCACCCTCCTTCTAGGTTGTGAGGATGCAAAAGGTCTCTAGACCTTGCCAAATGTCCTCTGGGGAAGGAAACCGCCATTGGTCGTGAGCCACTGATTTAGGGATAGTCTCTCACCTACACTAGCTGACCTAATCAGAAAAATTATAAGTGCTGAAAATTAGGACCATTGAGACAACTCAGAAAATGTATGAAACGTGTGGAAATCACAAATAAAAAGCCACATGGATTCCTGTCTGCTTCCTTCCACTGAGCTTTGGGGAGGGGCAGATTTGCATGGGGAAAGCAGCATATAGATGGAGTCTGACAGTGTAAGTCTGAGCTCTGGTTTTCCAAGTCTGAAGTCTGCGTCTTCTAATCTATAAAATACGGGGACTAGATCCTCCCTTCATCCGGGTCATCATCAGTCACGCGCAGCTCACAGCCGGGCTTCGGAATTCACACACCTGGTTTCCGGTCACAGCTGGGTAGTGTGGGGCAAGCACTTCACCTTCCCAAGTTCAAAGTTCATCTCTACTATTGGGATTGTGATGGTACCCGCTCACAGGTTGGATTTCAGGATTAAAGAGGACAATGCCTGCGTGCATTCAGCACTGTTCTGAACATAATATTCAGTCAGTGTTAGCTATGACACCTTTGTGGCAATGTTTATAAATTGTACGTTAGATAAATGTCCTGATATAAGCGACATGATTTATATAGAGTAAGAGGACTAGAGTTTTTGTTTGTTTGTTTGCTTTTTCGCCTCCTTGAGATGATGGTCTGGGAAGGTCAGGTGTCTGCCACTAAGCGAGGTGCACCCCTGATTCATTAGTACAGGAGGGTTTTTTCACTGGCTCACCATGGCCGCTTCCTTAGAAGAGACAAGAATCAGGGTCCCTCCCATGGGAAACTCCAGACACTCCACCTGGTGTCTGAGCTGGCACTCACCTGGGTGTCTATTTCATTATGGTTCCCATGACATAATTCCCAGGACAGTATCCTTGTCTTAGCAACATTCCCCAGAGATGATGCTTTCCACAAACTCTTCTCCCCTGCCCACATTCTCTGTCTCCACGTTCAGTCTTTTCCTACTTGATATACTTAGTTGTAGGACAAACTGATAACAATCTCATTTTTCCCATCCTTTGACTTGTCTGTCTCAGACTGCTCCAAAATATCTCTGTCTGCTGCTGGGCTCTTCTTTTTTTATTTGTTGGCCCTCCTACCGGTAGTGGGCCAGTTTCCACTTTCGGCTACACCATCGGCATCTAATTTCTTGTTCCTGTTAATAATTGTGATATCTCCCCTGCTTAGTGATCTGCTCTGCTGACACTTACATGTCTCTGTTGACTCTTAAGATACACACTGGCCCAGCTACCTTCTAAACTTTAAGGAAGTCTCCAGAGAAATATCTCACCAGGAGATTTACATCAACCAGAGAGGTAATATTATTTGCTCCCAGCATGCACTAGGCCATGGGTAAAATTAACAGCAGAAAAGGTGAAAATTGGATCACCTCTAGCATCTCCAGATAGGCCCTCATGGTGGGGAAATATAATTTTGTTTCCCTGACAAGATAAGTGGCATGATCTCTAAGAATACCAGGCCCATGTTTGTACATGAGTAACAAAAATTTCAGAGCTAGTTAAGTTGCTAGCTTTTCTGTAGTGGTTTACCCCTCCAGGAAATAACATAAACAATGACAATGCCAACAAACCTGTAGCATCTTCAGTTTAGTGATGAGAAAATCAGACTCAGATCGGCTGAGTAATTAACCCGTGTAACACACTCGTAAACACAATGTGAACTTGGGTTAGGACTCAGATGTTCCAGTTTGCAGGTTTTAAGTCCAGGGCTAAATGATCTGCTCTCTGCTAAAATGTTGTGTAAACAAGTTTTAGTCATGAAAGTGACACCTGGTAATGCTTTATAGGAAGCCCCGCAGAAGCATAAATATGTGAAATTCTCCTCTTATTTTTTAACTCTATTTGCTAGAAGCAACTACTATTATGTTTTCTTGTATGTCCTTCTAGAAATCTTTCATGCACAAATATAAACTTGCCTGTTCCTCTTAACTTTATGTCTCAAATATATATATCACTGACTGATTCTTTCTTAATGGTCACATTGTTTTTTATTGTATGGATGTATCATCATTTATTTAATCAATATTCTATTGATTTTCGATTGATTTATAATCAGGCTGTTTTCAGGATTTTTGTTATAATGAACAATACTGCAATAAGCATTTTGGTACATTTATCTTTGTTCATGTGAGGGAGTAGTGGTATAAGTGTACTGTAAATTCCTGCAAAGGGAATTATTAGGCATTCCTAGAAGAACATACTGCCAATCACCCTCCACAAAGTTTGCACACCCCCCACCCAGGGTATAAGAATTCTTTTCCCTGACCATTACAAGATATAGGAGATTATCCGGTTCTTTTGTCTACCTCTGTCTGAGAGTTAGACTGGAATACTGTGTATGTGTTTTAATTT
>PVJO010026468.1:0-20818 GCA_004026905.1 Hystrix cristata
CTGATCTGCCTGGGCCTGGGGCCCAGCTCATGGTGTAATCAGGGTGCCAACCAAGACAGCCATTGAAAATCCACATCAGACCAGAGGTGCAACTGTGAGGACAGACGTGGACAGTAAAGCAAGAAGCCATAGTCAGATAGGAAGGAACTGGAATAGATAGAAGTGCACAGCAAGGGGAAAGTATGACTGAAGCTGGGAACCTGAGGCCTTAACTGTCTTTTTATTGCTGTTAGCTCAGGGGCCGGCACATGCACAGTAATCACAATTTAAATAACTGTATGAATGAATTACTGAAAGGAAGCAAGATTCTCCAACCAGATAAAAATATAAATATTTCCAGAACAGTATATTACTGATACATTATCCAACAGGATGAAGAAACTGGAGAATTCAGAGAGGCACTAGATTTCTCTATTATTGAATAATCTCTAGCAAGGTAAAAATCAACTATCTTGCTGGCAGGGCTGTGGGCGAAAAGGAACCCTCCTCCACACTTGGTGGGAGTGCAGATTGGTGCAATTACTGTGGAAATTAGTGTGGAGTTCCCTCAAAAAACTACAACTAGAGGTTCCATTTGACTCAGCTATTCGTCTGCTTGGTATCTTCCCAGAAGAATAAAAGCATCATACCACAGAGATATATATCCCACAACCAAGTTTATAGCAACACGATTTGTAGTAGCTAAGTGTTGGAAACAACTCAAATGCCCAGAAACTGATGAATGGATAAAGAAGATGTGGGGTTTTCTTTATATAATAGAGTACTGCTTTGCCATTAAAAAAAGGATAAACTTGAGACATTTATAGGTAAATGGATGCACCTTGAGAACATACTCTTAAATTAAATAAATCAGACACACGAGTACCTATTGAATTGCTTCTCTCATATGAGAAATCAAAAGTGTCAATAAGGACAAAAAAGTATAATAGATATTGTGAAAAAGAAAGAAAATATTCAAATGGGAAGAGAACTAGGAAGGAAGTAGGGAGAAAGAAAGGAAGGGAAAAAGAAATGAAAAGAAAAAAGAGGAAAAAATGGAAAGATGTAAATAAAGTTGTAAATAAGGAGGGGAAGAGGAGTTGAAGAGAGGAGTGGGCAAGGGGAAAAAAAAAAACCCAAGATATACCATGTACAGCTACAAATTAACTATGACGAATGTGATCACTACGCATATCTAAAATGTACCAATAAATCTTCTTGGTTCAGTTAAAAAAAAAAATCAACTATCTTTGTTCAATTAGTTATCATATTTCTCTAAGACTTGAAGATATGTTACCCGGCCCTGCTCTTAGCCTTCAAGAAGCCCATCCTTCATCGAGCAGAACAAATACCATACAGAAATATGATAACGCAAGGCATGCTATGAGAATCAAGTCAACACCGTATCCTCTAATGGGGAGACTATGAATATTTTTTAGTTGAGGGCAACATTTTGCAGAGAGAAGAAAAGAATAACTGGCAGGAAGAAAAGTGTAATTGGCTAAGTCTCAATGGGTGGAAGGCGAGCTCAGACTGTGAAGTAAAATCACACACATATCCTCCAGATTTGGTTTGTGGGTATAAGAAAGAATAGTGTTCCCACCTGTGTCTGGGGTACAAGAAAAGCCATGTCACACTGGAATGTGTCAAGTCAAGATACCTTACTTAGCTTTGGTAATAAATGGACAAATGGGAACATAACTTTGAGGTCCCAGATTCACCACAAGACATCTCTCTTTGGGAAATTAGCATTGTTTATATGTAGCATGAAATGCATAGAGTAAAATTCTCTTGGATCCAAATTAATAGACTTTGCCAACCTCAGCCTTTTTTAATCAAAAAATTAAGGTGCTGAAACCTATTTCAAACGGCCAGGAGCAAACAGGATTTGGATTGCTTGACTTCTCCCAGGTCTGAGAAGTCTCTGAAAAGATCTGTAAGTGTCAACTGATGTGAAAATACCTGGCAAGATGCCGCCCCACTCTGGCCCTGCGGGAGACTACAAAGCTGGCTGACTATCACACATTGCTCTATGATTTTCCTCATTACTCATCTCTGGGAGTTTGCAGGTAGTATCTCTTCTTGACTCTTAGAAATGACAGGCTGAAGTTCTCCTGACCCACATGGAAGTCAGCACTGCTTGGCTCCATGGCTTAAAGAGCAGCCAAGGTGAGCCTGGGTTTCAGGTTGAAATTCCTGGGCAGAGATTCCTGAATTTTCAACTGGAAGGCACAGCACTCAGCATCTATCTTATTTGTGCCAAGGTGGAAAGTAATTCAAAAATATCTAAAATATGCATTCCAGCACATCCACAAATTCCCAGATCAGTCCAGAAAGATCAACTTGTAGGAGGTTCAATTATAAAATTAATTATTTTAGTATATTAAATAACCACAATCCTCTCTCTTTCTCTGTTACTGGGTGTGTGTGTGCTGCTGAGATTGACAGAGGTAACATGGAATAAAAATGTCAAGCGAACAGGACTACAGCCTTTGAGTGGTGAGAAAAAAATCTCTGCTTGCTTACAAAATGTATTCAATAGTTAGTCATAGCAGAGAATAACAAAATTTTTTACCTGTCTTAGATTCTATGGAGGACAGATGTTTGATTTAAGAGAAATATGAATAATATGAGTCGGTCAAGTAAACACATTTGTGAGAAACAGAAAATTCTGTGAATTTCACCTCCACATTGTATTCCCTAATGAGGAGAATCTGTGTATTCTTCAGTTGAGGACAATGTTTGCAGTGAGGAAAAGCATAGCTAAAGGGAAAGGATGGGGCTACTTCTTGACAGAGGAAATCCACCCATGGTTTATTGCAAAATACAACTCATCCTGAAATCCAAATTTATAGTTAGTTTGTACATTACACATGCACTCACGTGTGCACACACACACACACACACACACACACAGAGTGTGTATCTCAGAGCTCGGAGACGACCCAAGTATCGCAACTAGATTAAAGGGATGGAAGGAATAAAGCTTCTTTGGGGGGAAGACAGGAGTAGTGATTTTTATTAACTCCACCTTACCTATCATATGTTTACTCAATGTTATATAACGACCCCACATCATGTTCTTTCATAGTGTGGTAGTTTTCTCATTTCTGCAATTCCATGTCTGAGGATTCAACCAACCACAGATAAAAAAATTTGTAAAAAAAATGCCCATACTGAACATGTATAGACCATTTTTTCTTGTCACGATTCTCTAAACAATAGAGCATAACAACAATTTATGTAACATTTGTGCTGTATGAAGTATGTACAAAGTATTATCAATAATTCAGAGATGTTGTAAAGTACACAGGAGGATTGTGTAGGTTATGTACAAACACTTTGCCGTTTTATAGAAGGCACTTGTTTGTCTGAGAACGTGGGTCCTAAAGTCAATCCTTAGTGAATCACAAGAGACTACACTGCTAGCATGGCTATACTAAACATCAGGAAGTGGAGTTATGTTAGGCTGTCTAAGGACACCCAGCTACATAGTGAAGAGTGTCCAGAGTTCAAACGTAGGTTCCCATCCAAAATCTGTGAGTTTTCGAGTTAGGAAAATGTTCCTTACTTCTTCTAAGTGTATAGAAAAGGTTAAAAAATGTGCTGAACAGAGAAAATCTCACCATTTCTGAACAAGCTCTTTCAATTCATTTAGGTGACTTGTGAAGATAATTTTTCTTTACATGTTAAACAATAAAACTACATGTATTCACCAAAATTTAAACATTATAAATCACATGTTTTCGAAGTAATTAACTACTACATGTTTGTTATTTTTTTCAGTTCTAGGGATGAACCCAGGACCCTGCATATGCTAAGCAAATACTCTGCCACTCAGCTACACTCCCAGCTGCACTAGAACATCATTGAAAATTAAATTACACAACTTACTTTTATAAATATATACTTAAATAACATTGGTCTTTCTGTATCTAGGCACCGACAAGGCAGAGCATATCGTCACTAAGTGCAGTGTGGAGATAGTGACTCAATGACTTTTGCTTCAATTTTTTACTTTGTTTTTGATTGTTTCTAAATGTTAAATAATTGTTCTTATGGAAACAACTTTAAATACTATCTCAAGTCAGCCTTCATCAAAAGCCCTTGTATTAGAAACAGCACAACAATGAATAACAACAAAAGCCCAAGAGATCTAGAGGGAAATTGAATGTTTTTAGGCCTTCCAAAGAGCAAAATCTCATTAACACTGTCGTTATGATGACTAACCCAGACACTTGGCAGGAAACAAAGATTTACTTCCTGGACACTATCCTTTGAGTCCAACAAAAACAAGGAAGCTCATGCAGAACTTTAAATAAAACTCTGAGGAACAGAGAGAAGACCGAGATTAAAAAGTGAGGCTGGAGTCAGAGTGGGGACCTAAGAGTACACCAGAAGGCATGGAGCTTGCAACCCCTAAAAGAATGTGAAAAAAACACTTCGATGTCAAGACCTGGGGGGGGCAGGTAGAACATGCTTCTCTGCCAGCTGGTGGACAATTCTGAAGGAAGAGTACAGTCTTAACCACTTGCGGAGTCTCAGGAAGATGGAGGCTGATGGAGTGCTGGTTGGCTCCTGAGTAACATTTAATCCTCCTCATTTGAAATCTTTTTAAAGATTTTCTACCAAAGAGACATTTCAACCTCAAAACTTAGTAACATATTGCCTGGCTCTGACTCTCCTCCCAGTTCCTGCCCTTCTAAATCATTTTTGAGAGCTAATTAGGTTGAGTGCCATTTTGAACTGCTACTTTGGAAGATAAGGTGCATGCCTGCATATCGTGCGCTTTCTGCTGTGCACATCTGTGCTCCACATCAGTCTGCAGGGATTTTGAAAATTAGCATCCTCTTATAGGCATAACAGGTTATAACCGAAGCTGCGTATTGTTAATTGGTCTTTGGTCTTGCAGTCAGAACCTGGGCTGCAACTGAAAATTTATAGTGATGGAATTAGGACATGTCGCCTTTTGTTTTGAAAAATATTCCTCTTCTCCATAAACAAATACTGGTAGAAAAATATAAGTGTAAATTTATGTTTCCTAAAGAGTAAATGTATACTTTAAAAAAGTTGTAAATTTTGAAAGATGTACCATGTCAATATAAAATATAAATCCACTTATATTGTCTAGAAAATAGGTTAATGAGTTTTTTTTCCAATTTGATACATTTGGCATAAAGATAATCCAAAACAAAACTATCTTGATTGGAGTTATGATAGCTGGAGTATTAGGGGAAGAAAAAACACAACATTTTTCTCTCTAAAAGTTATCAGACGCAAGTTTGTTTCCCACCACTTTTTATTTTATATTCTTGGTCTTGGAGCCTGGAATCTGAGATTTGTGCCTGGAGAGAGAGACTTCCTTGGAGCAACACATGTCTAGAACTGAGTCTTATCAGAGTGTAAGTGACATAACTGTTTCGCCAAGAAGACGAGATCAGATAACATTTAGTAAATGGTAGCCTGGAGGGTTGGAGAAATTGACAGGTTTTATTATTTGTTCAAATGAGCCTTAAGTACTTTTAAAATAGTAAGAAAAAGAGCAAGACAGCTGGCGAGAAATACCCAGAGAATGGATCCAAAGCGAGCTGCACACGTGTGTTTTTCATCTTTTGGAACTGTAGTGAGGACGTTGGAGGTGGTGATGGGAGTGATCTAAGAACAGAAACTCACGCAACCCCAGGGTCCATGTCTGTCTCACACATCACACGTTTAATTTAGCAGATTACAAATGTAATCAGTATGGTTCAAACAGAAATTAATGCAGTATGGTATACGATTGAGAGAAAAGGAGGGTGACATCAACAAATATGGAATCCAGAGAGGAAGCAGAGTATGGTCCTCATAGATTTGTGATTTTAAGTCAGAAATGGTCAGCAGTTTTTGAATGCAAAACAGTAAGTACCTTAGGCTTAGCAGCAATGAAATTCTACCCTTCTAACAGGAAATCTATCATAGCTAACATACCAACAGATGAGGCTGATTTTGTTCTAACCATATTAAAATGGAATTGTACATACCTTCCAAATGTCACAAAATCTTTCCTTTTCCCTCAACCCTTAAACATATGAACCCCATTTTATATCGTGAACGGCAGACATCTGTCTCCTGCCGTTTGCTTCACACTGTGACTCCCCACATCCACATGGGCCAGCAGGGGGCGCCACAGGGCTCGCAACACACTCCCTTTTAGTTGCTCAATTTAGAAACACAGATACTAGGAGATCGGGCAAATGAAAGAAAACTACAGATTATGTTCCATCTAAAGTTTTTAAAATAAATAAAAACAGTTTCGAGTGACATCGTCGAACATTCCAAGGCTTATTTCTGGCAAATTAAAAAGCCAGGGGCTACTTCCTGTGAAAAAAAGAGAGCGACACTCACGTTAGATTCATTTGGCATTTCTGAAGTAGAAAAAGCCAGACTCAAAGAAGACCAATTAATTTACTTCTGTTTTGCTTTGTGATGGGTCACCTAATTCATCTGTCCTTGTAGGTGCAAATATGTATTCCATTGTCTTGTCCAAAGACGGTATTTAACATTGCTGCTTTTTCATTTACGCTTTACTACACTGACAGGAAAATAAAGCAACATGATGGTTACATAAAAGCAACTTTCCCGTGGTAAATGTGCAAAGGTGGTTCATTTACAGTTCAGTGGTCTTAAAAAGAAAGTATTTTTGTGTGTGTGTGTGTATTTTAGATCTAGATTGTACGACTACTTTCGTTATATAAATGCGAGAGACACATCTGTATATGAATGATTATAGGTCACCTGACATCTGCTCAGCTGCAAATAATGAAAAATGAGAAATATTCACGTCACCTGTAATAGTCTTCAAACAGAAAGAGGAGCAATGTCTCTTCTTCCTTCTTCCTTCCTACATTGCTTTACCACATGGAACGCCAAGGTCTGTGCATACTGTTGTTCGGATCTTGAAGGGCCATATACTCATGGTCTGTTTCCCAAGAAGACACCAATGGAAGGTGGTGGAACCTTTAAGAGGTGGGAACCTAGAGCGCGGTCTTTAGATCTCCAGAGGCTTAGAATGAAGGGGACAGTGGGATCCAGCCCATTCTTCTTCCTTCCGTTTGCTTCCTGGCCACAAGGAGAATGGTTCTGCTGCCTCGTGCCCTCCCTGCCATTGCCACCTGACATCCCCAACGAAGACCTAAAAGCTGGACCTGAGCATGTATCAGAACTTCTAACAGTATAAGCCGAATAACTTTTTTCTTTATAAGTTGATTATGCCAAGTGTTAGTTTTAGTGACTAGTACATGAGGATCATGTTAAGGGTGGTCTCTACATGTCCAGTGGCACAAAAATGTCTTATATAAAGTACTCTGAGAGATTAAAAATTCCAGAAGTAAATTTTATACATTATTTGGTTGCTTCTCTAGTAAGCACGTGATCACAAAAATATAACCTGATAATTTCTACCATAGCATGATATAGACCTTATGAATGGATATATACATTTATAGATGAACAAAGTGACATTTTTTTATTTTTTGAATTATTTAAGTACTGAATGTAGTTTGTAATCATTTTCATTGATTCACATTAAGGACGTGTGAAGCAACTCTATAAATGTTGCAGAATGAAACCAAAATAAGAGATAAGTCATTCATTCTCATTCTCTCCCTCTCTCACTCACGTTATCAAATTATGATTAATGATAGCAAAATGCATTATAATGGAAGTTATTAGGATTTTAAAAGTGCAGTTAACTAGTAAATAGATTATTTGTTTACACTGAACTCAGCTAAACTAGTAAGCATGTATATTTGCCTTTAAGAAACTTAGTTTTGATTTCTGAAGATATGATTAAATCCATGTATGAATATTTTTCATGTAAAAATGGTAATAAACCCTGAAATATTTTTAATTCAGTTATACTACATATACTATACTGCATCATAAGGCTTTCACCCAAAGTATTTTAGTAATGTTTTCATATTGAAATGCATAGCTGTTTTATTCATTCTACCAATGAACATTAATTAATTTGATGAGCCTTCTGTTTGCTTCTGGTCTTGTTTTATTTTTCTTTAGTCACTTCACTTCATACTGATGAGTTTTGTGACCTAATATGACAAGCTCCCACAGTCAAAATTTTTAAAATATATTTATGTTTTTTAGATTTTTTTAATTATAGCAGTATTTGTCATTTTTTATTGCAATTTTAAATTTTGGTTAATCTACCATTTTTTTGTAAGGACTAAAGTCATTATTTTTCTTTAACCAGTTTAACGTCTCAATATTATTAAAGAGGATCTCTATTTGCACTAATTTGAACATTTCCATTTTTAAAATTTAATAACCATATTCATGTAGACCTCTTTCTGCCTCTACATTCTGTTGAGGCAAGTAGATATGAAATAACTAGTATAAAGAGTCCATTGCACTCTTAACAACATGTTTTAATTGTTTTGTCACTATTTTCTCTGTTAAACCAAAATGAAGGTGGTCAGGGAGATTGGGGAGATGGAGAGTTTGTCCCAGTATAATGGTGAACCCAACATAACCACATGAGTCCTAGAGAGTGGAGTTAGCTGGGTGAGAAAGAGCCAATGTGGAAAAGCTCAGGGATGAAAAGTGAAAAGACTTGAGTCTCTGCTACTGACTTTCAAGATAGCCAAGAATCGGACCAGAGAGATATTATTGCTTCTGGAATCTTAGAATAACCCTCAGTTAAGACAGCGAAGACTTCGGCCCTGGAGCTGCAAGGACCTGAGTGTTCCCAACTTGAATTAGCAAGAGAAGTAGACTCACTACAGAGTCACCAGACAGGGCTGAAGCCCTGACGAGTCTTGGGGTCAGCCTGTGAGATCTGCACGGGCTTCTGACGAGAAGTCCTCTGAGACGATCACTTTATTTTGCTTATGTCTTTAGATGTGTTTTCATCTGCTGTGGTAGCACCAGGAATCTAATGTGTCCACCAGCTTCCACAACATGGCGTTGCTTTCTGACGTCCATTTTTAAGTCAATGACCAAACCCAGCTGGGTTCCTGAAGCAGATCGCCTTTCAAGAGGCGCAGAACTGACTTAAAATAACTTCGATCCCCAAACTGACGCCCCACCCACCTCCCTGCCATTGCAGCCACTGTGCTGGCGTCTGTGATTCATCCTGCCAATCCCCCCTCTCCTTTCCGGGGTGTCAGGATTGTGGAATCTCACATGTCTGTGCCGCTCCCCTCTCCCACTGTGATTGTTGGATGTCTGAGACCTCGCTTCACTTCTCAAAAGGCCTGAAGAAGTGCAGGCAAATATGAGCCAGAAAAGAGAAACATGGCTTGATCTGTCCTGTGTTTCTGGCTTCACGGTAAGGAGAGTCTTGAGGGTCAGGCCTTCACAAACAGACAAATCGAGATTTCTAAATTTTAAAACATTTATTTGTTTGTTTATTGATACAGGGTCTCACTACATAGTTCAGGCTGCCTCCAACTTGTAGCCCAGGCTGGCCTTCAACTTGAGACCATCCTTCTGCCTCAGCTTCCTAAGTGATGGGATTACAGGTGTGTGCCACCACGCCAAGCTCTAAAACTTCTTTCTTTTAACACAAAGAGATTATATTATCATCCTTTATAGATCCTTACCTCCCTTCCTCCTAGGCAGAAAAGAGAAAAGAGATGATTCGCTTCATTACACACTCAGTTTTGCAAGCCTTGATGAACACACAAGGACGTTTTTGTTTCATTTTGTTATTTTGACTCCTGTACGTGTGTGCGTGAGTACCCTAACTCCTGTTTAGTTTTCTAAAACATTCATTAACTGATCCTTCCTGTTTTGAGGGAGAAAAACCGAGAAAAAGACAACCCTGGCAGAGTTGAAATGTCATCTGCTGGGCTCTGTCTCGTGTCCAGCTTCACAGCTGCAGACCGGAAGAGCCCGGAAGAGCCCGTCCTCCTTCTGCAGGGTTCTGTGTTCCGGAGGTCAGCAAGGCTGCTGCCGGGACACACTCAGGGCTGACACTCCAGGCGCTTCCCCGGATCGTTCCGAGTTTAACTCAATGACTGTCTCAGTGTTCCCGGAATTCCCAAGGAGAATTCAGATGGTTTTATCAGACTTGGAGCCTCTTTTATTGAAAAGAAGTTAGAATGCTCTGGGGTGGAGTTCATCTCTTTTGTATTCAACTAGTAAATTGATGAAAGACTTCCCTAGTTTTAGTTAAGAGAGCAGCTGTGGTGAATCAGACGAAATGGCGAGCTGGCCTACAGCTCCTCGTCAGGGCCAAAGCCTTAACTCTTTCAAGTAGTGTAGATGTTGGGGTGGACCGTGGGGCATTTCTCCCCTCAACCTGGCTATATAGAGTAGACTAGTTCATTCCTACCAATCTGCCAGGGAAAATGATACATTCATCCTTTTTCCTCATACTTTCTAGCCAGCTGCTGTACATTATATATCATTCATTCCTTCGTTCCTTTAAAATACTTGTATTGAAATCTGCTCCGTGACAGGCCCAGGAATTGCGATGATCACATGGATACATGTGTGCTTGCTGATGTGGAAGAGACAGACACAAAAGCAATGATTGAAATTACACACTTCATGTTGTTAAATGCAAGTATATCCCCAGCTCTGTGAAATCGAGGAACAAGCAACCAGATCTTCCTGGTAAAGTCAAGGATAGCTTCAGGAGCACAGGAGACTAAGGTGTGTTTTCTTGTTTTCTGGGCAGTTGAGAGTAAGGTGGGAGCTGGAGAAACTGCCCTACAAAGCTCGTTCTAAATTCTACTCCCTGAAAGTTCGGTGCTTTTCTTACTGTACATCTCAATGGACTACATTTGATTCAGGAACCAGTCAGGATATGTGCAGGATTAGCCCAAGTAATATTTGTAATCTTGAAGCAGGGATACATGCTGGGTGTGGACAGACTGATTTATTTTCTTACCCTGGGCTGAAAATTAGATTTAGAGAAAGTTCATGATTAGGATAGAAGATGCTTTCTAAATTCCACTTCTGAAATATTCCAGATGAATCAATATTATGTCTAAATAAAATTAAGATTTATTGAAGATTCTTTGGGAAATAGTGTTCACATATCTAACAGAAATTATTGCCTTTATAGAAGTATTACTTGTTGGATGAATGAGTAAAATAAGTGAATGAGAAACATGTTATGAAGCAGCTTGTTAAAAATCAATGATATTCAGTCACAGCATCCATGGCCTTGGTTCTCAACAAAATTATTTCACAGAATCCTGAAGAAGAGATTTCAAATAAATTTCCAACATAGGCCAGGAAAAGAAATTCTTTTTCTTCTTCAAATCAATATCACACATTTATTATTCCACAAATTTTAAGTGTTGCAATATTGTTCAAAACTTGTTCATAAAGTAAGCATTTTCATTTTTTGTTTTATATTTTAAAAATCTCTCTAAAACATAAGAAAAAATAGGGATGGAGTGATGAGATAATTAAATCCATGTGTTCAAAATATAGAGTTAATTTATTTTTGGAAAATTGCATTTCCTTGCAATTCTCCTGCATTGGTATTTAATTTGTTCTTTTTTTTTAATCTTTTCCAAGATGTAGCAAAAAATTTTATTTGATAATGGGCTTTATTCATAAGCAAGGGTGCTGCCTTGCAGCCAGCCAACCACGAGTAGGGTGAGCCTCCTCTACACTGTCGGTTTGGGTATTTTGTCTCAGCCACGAGAAAGTGACTAAGACAACCTGCATCCTCACATGTGGGTCCCGGGGACAATGCCCCCTCTCTCGTCCTGCTGCTGACCTCACCTGATCTGGCTGCCACTTTACTTTGCAAATGGTGCCCATGCAAATCCTGGAGTTTCCACGCAGGTTCCTCAGTGTTTTCCACAAGCAGAGAGGGAAGCAGGTGGGAAACCACAAGAGGGCCTCACTCTTTCTCAAAATAAACTAACTTTTTTCAAACTGTTTTATATCTAGTTTGCTTTTCTGTAACATTTCATTTTAAAGAATATTTTTATTGTTTAAGAAGTGTGGACAGCAAAGATGTAAGACCTTATCTTTTGCAAATGAGAAGGGGATCAAGAGATGGAGGCAGGAGGAGGGAAGGGAAGAAAAGGGGAAGTAGAAGGAATTAAGTTGTGTTATGTACGTGTACCAACTTCCCGCATGCATGCAATCTCTACGTACTGCAAACATGCATTAACAACATTTTTTAAAGACCCTGGTAAAGTTTAAGTAATTATGAAATTATCTCTTAAATGTTTACATATGAAGATACGCCTGTGCTTAGCAAGCCCCAGTTCAAACTTTGGTTAATAATACAAATACTGAATAGTGCGTAAGAATGGTAAAGGAAGAAACTCTGAAAAAAAATCTATTCTCCCTGAAAAAACATTCAGAACAATGAAAAAAATGGAAATCTGGTCTTTTGGGTATTCTTAAAATGAAGCACAGGCTTCAAAAAAGAATCTAAGGAATTCCTATTCAAGAAAAATAGCTAAATATCTGTAAGAAAGGGAAATTTTCTGGCATTTTATTTGCCTTTTCTGCATCACTCTCCCCCCAGCTACACTGTAGCCCTGAAAGTCAAGCCTGCGCAGTCACACCGAGAGCCAACACCTGGCATTCACCAGAGCAGACGAAACAGGTTTGGGCTTCTTAAAAGTGACATTTGTAAAGAATTGCCTTTCTATGACAGTTTATAAAAGTCAATGGCTACATTAAAAATCAAAGAAAGCCCTCAAATTTATAACTAAATCGTAATTTAAAACACAACACAAAGAGCAAAGCAAATCCAAAGCAACGAGAAGAAAAGAAATAATGAAGATTAGAATAAAAATAATCGAAACAAAGTACAGAAAATTCATAGGGAAAAAAGTCAATGCACCAAGTTAGTTCTTCCAAAAATGAACAAAATTGACCAAAGTTTTAGCTAGATTGTTAAAGATAAATAGAGAGAAGGCTTTGCTAAAATCAGGAACTGAAAGGATGTCTCTACTAACTGCAGAAAAAAGGAAAGATTATAAGGAAATACCGTGAATCATTTTATACCAGCAAATTAACTGGATATATTCCCAGAAGGACTCTGACTACCGAGACTGACTACAGAAAAAAATCTAAAAAGACTTAACAATAAATAAAATATCAAATTAATAATCAAGGAATTCTCCAAAGAAGGGTACAGACCCAGGGACTTTAGTCATCTAGTCTATCGAACACTTAAAGAATTAACACTCATCTTTCACAAATCATTTCAAAAATATAGATGAAAGGAATATTTTCTCATGGAATCTATGAGGCTATTATTACCCTGTCACCAAAAAATAAAAACTTCACAAGAAACTACACATCAACGATTTTTATGAATATAGATGATGTAAAAACACTCAACAAACTTCTGACAAAGTGAATGCACCAACATATGAGAAGATTGTGCATCATAACAGAGTGGGTTTTATTCTGGGAAAGTGAAGATGGTTTAATCATGTGAAAATTGATAAATATAATATTCCCTATGACAGAATAAATACAAACCCACGTGCTATCTCAATTGATGCCAAAAATGGCATTTGACAAATACAACATACTTTCATGAAAAGAAATAGTTCTCTTCTAATAATTCATATTTTAAATCTCTAACCCCAATGTGATGGGATTTGCAGGGGTTTTTAAGAAACAGTTAAAAGTAAATGAGGTCATAAATGTGGGTGGGACCCTAATCTGATAGGATACCTGGCTTTATAGGAAGAGAAGGAAAAGGACAAAGATTTCTCTCTTTTCATGCATACACACGTGAAAACAGCAAAAGGGCGGCTGTCTGCAAGCTAGGAAAAGCATTTTTGCCAGGACTTGGTCCTACTTGCACCCTGATCTCAGACGTGTAGTTTCTATTTTTTTTTTTTTCAGACTTGTAGTTTCTAAAACTAGAACTATGAGAAAGTAAATATTTATGGTATAAACCATCTACTGTATTGAATTTTGTTATGGCTAGCTGACTAGTATGCTTAATAACTAGGAATAGAAGGAAACTTCCTTAATTTGATAAAGGAATTTAAAAAAAAACACAACAAACACCAACAGCTAACATCATATACATCATATTTGATAATGAAACTCTGAAAGTTTTCTTAGCAAGATTGCAAACAAGACAATCGTTTTTTTCTTGACACATCTGTTCAATGTTTGACTGGATGTTCTAGCTCTGATAAAATGGAGAAAATAATATCCATGTTGGGGAAAGAGAAAAGCTTTTACAATATGATATTGTGTATGAAATATTATAAGGAATATGTACACACAAAATTATTAGAAATTATAATTTACTTTTTGATATTTAAGCACTTTACTTTTTATTAGTACATGTTTGCTGTATATAACGAATATATTCATTGTGGAGAGTTGATACTTATATGTAACACATTTTAATTCTTTTTCATCTGCTTCCCATCCTCTAACTGTCCTCTCCCTCCATTTCTTGGTTCCTTTCTCTTTTGCAAATGATCTAATTCCCTGTTTCCTATTATCTTTCATTTTGCTTTTTAATTTATTTATACTTAGGATTTTTCATGTAAGAGAAACCGCAAAATATTTCAACTTGTGTGTCTGATTTATTTCATTGAACAGTCTCAATTTTTGATCCATTTGGATTTTAGTTTAGTATGTGGTAAGAGATATTGATCTAAATTCAATCTTCTGTGTACAGATAGACAGTTTTCCCAGTATCATTTGTTCAATAGGCTATCTTCCCTCCAATGTACAGTTTTAGTACCTTTGTCAAAGATCAAATAGTTGCATGTGTTTGGGGATGTTTCTACATCTTTTACTCTGTTCGACTGATCCACATGTCTGTTTTTGTGCCAATACCATGCAGTTTTTATTACTGTTTCTTTGTAGTATAACTCAATTGTCAGCTTCTTGCTTTGTTCTTGTACCAAATTTAAAAATTTCTTCACAAAAAGGGAAATAACCAGCAGAATGAAGAGACAACTTACAGAGTGGGAAATCAAATTTACCAGCTATTCCTCGGAGAAATAATATCCAGAGTATACGGATAACTCAAACATATTAAATCACTCAAAATAAAAGGCCTGATAGAAAAATGGGCGAGTGAAATTAATAAACACCTCTCAGAAGAAGAAATGCAAATGACCAATAAACATAAAAAAATGTTCAAACTCTATGACTTTTAGAGAAATCCAAACTTACATAACACTAAGATTTCACCTTATACCAGAAAGAATGGCCATCACCAACAGATCAAATATTAACAGATGCTGGTGCGGCTGTGGTGAAAAAAGACCCCTTCTACATTGTTGGTGGGAATGTAAACTAGTACAGCCATTATGGGAGTCAGTATGGAGATTTCTCAAAGAACCAAAATTACAAATTCTATTTGACTCAGCTATTCCCCTTCTAGGTATCTTCCTAAAAGAACTAAAGACATAATATTGCAAGGGTACATACGTACCAATGTTTATAGCAGAGCAACTCAAAACTCTAAATCCTGGAAGCAGCCTGTATGTCCATCAGACAGACAAGTGCATTAAAAAGTATGTGGTATTATACATAATGGAAGACTACACAGCTATAAGGAAGGAGAAATTTGAGACATTTGTAGGAAAATGAGAATATCTAGAACATGTAAAGTTCAGACAAGCTTAAATACCATATTGTATCACTCATTTGAGTAAGACAAAGTGTAAATAAGGAGCAAAATAAAGGATGGATAGATAAAAACAGGGAGATAGCTGTTTTGCAAATGGGAAAGGGTCCAAGCGGTGGTGGGGGAGGCATGTCTTATGTGCATGTGCCAAATACCTATAAAGAATGAAACATTATATGGTAAAAACATGAACTAAAAATAACATCATCATCATAATAATAGCAATAATCATGAAAATGAGCAAAGGGGATCTAGCAATTGAGTGAGGGAGGTGGATAAGAAGAGGAAGTGGAATAAAAAATAATCAAGATGTGTTATGCATGTGTATTTACTCCCTACGATGATTGAAAACTTCATGTCCTGTAAAGATGTACTAATAAAATATTATTTAAAAAATGTATCTCAAGGTACATTCCTTGTTTCTACAAATGACTAAAATTTATCCTTCTCTATTGTGTATAAACACCACTTTTTCGTTATGCGTTCATCTGTTCACATGCATATGCTGCTTCCAAGATTAAACTATTATGAATTATGCTACTATAAACATGGGTAGGAATGCACCACTGTTAATTTTAACTGTTTTGAGAAGATACATAGCTGGGGAATAGTTCTGTTGAATGGAATTTCTATTTTTATATTTTTGAAGAATCTTCATACTGATTTCCATAGTGGTCGTGTTAGTTCACATTCCCACCAAAAATGTAAAAATGTTCTTTTTCTCCACAGTCCCACCAGAATTCATTATTATTTGATTTCTTGATGATAGTTATTCTTTCTAAAATAAGGTGAAATCTCAGGATAGTTTTAATTTTTACTTCTCTAAAGCCTAGAGATGTTAAACATTTTTTCATGTGTATTTTAATTGGTTGTATTTTTTCTTCTCATTTTAGTTTGGGAAGGTCTAATTTTTTTTTAATTTCTTAATATATATTAAATATTATTAGTTCTCTGCCCAAGGTATAACTAGCAAAACTTTTTCCCATTCTGTAGGTGGATTCTCCACTCTGTTCATTGTTTCTTTCACTTTGCAGAAGCTTTTTTTACTTGAAATGATCCCCTTGATGCTATTTCTTGTGCAACTGGGGAAACTGTCCAGAACCATTTTGGCCATGCCTATGTCTTCGAGAGCTTTACTTATTTTCCAGGAGATTGTTTCCGTTTTAATATTTAGATCTCTGATTCATTTTGATTTTAGTTTAGTACAGATGACCTATGGGGACCTGAATTTAATCTCATGTTTAACCCAGCTCTCCCAGCATCATTTGTTAAAGAGGCTCTTTCCTCCAGCATGTTTTTGGCTCCATGTCAAAAATTAGGTGGTTAAATGTGCCTGGGGAAGGTGTCTCTGCCTCTTTCATTCTGTTCCATTGAGCCATGCGTCTGTTTTTGTGCCAGTGGACTTAAATAAATAGAAAGGTATTCTATGTTCAGGGATTAGAAAACTTGATATTTTTTAGATGAAAACAGTCACAATTTGATCTACGATTCAATGTAATCCTTATCAAAATATTTTTCAGAGACTAACAGGTTGATCCTGAAATTCATATGAATGGATTAGGGACCCAAATAATCCAAAAGTTCTTATAAAAGAAGAACATTATTTGAGAACTCACAGTTCTGAATTTTAAAACTTTCTGAAAAGCTAGACAGTAATCAAGTCAATATGCTACTGGCATAAGAATAGACAAATAGAAACATGGGATTTAATTGAAAATGAAGCAATAACTTCTTACTTTTGTGAGAATTTTTTATTAAAAGAAAAGGTTGTCAGAATAATCCAATAGGAAATAATCTTTTTAAGAAATGGAAAAAAAAAAGAAATGATAGTGAGGAAATTGAGTATTTTCTTGAGAAATAAAACAGTGGGATCCATACTTCATTCTACATGCTGAAATTAGTTCAAATTTAATAAAAAATGAAAATTTGAGAATTAAATTATAAAACACTTAGAAGAAAATACAGATATAAATTTTCATCACATTGATTAGTTAATATATTTTCGATATGACATTACACCTAAGTGATAAAGAAAAACTAGTTAAACAAAAATTCATTGGAAATTTTGAAAATGTTCTCTAAAGAACAACACCACAAAAGTGAAAATGTAAATGAAAATGAGAGAAAGTATTTGCCATAATTCAATAATAAGAAGATATATAATCTAACATTCAGAGAAAAGCATTCAAATAAGCGTTTTTTCGAGAAAGACCTCCAAACAAGCAATATATGAAATTTTGCTCATAATCAGTCACTAGAGAAATGCAAAAGAAAACTATGCGGGAGATCATACTCTCTGGGATACTTATCATAAACAGCAATAGACTACAGCAAGTGTTGGCAAATATGTGAAAAAGGGGTATTTATACATTATTGGGGTGAACAGAAAGTGATACAGTCATTGTAACAAACAATTTCATATTTCTTGGAAATTTCACATTGAAATTACTGTATGATTCAGCAAATCCATTCCTCGGTGTATTCCTGGGAGTAGTAAAAATATGTGCCCACACAAAAACCTGCACAAAAACTGCACATAACAATTCATGACAGCCAAAAATGGAGATAAATCAAGAGTCTATTGATTGATGAATGCCTAAACAAAATGTGTTATTTTTGTTAAATGCAATATTATTTGGACATAGAAAGGAATACATACTGATATACGAAATAACATGGGTGAACATTGAAAATATTATGGTAAGTAAAAGAAACCGTACTTGTTTTATTGTACGATTCCACTCACATGAAATGTGCAGGTAGGAAATCCAGAGAGACAACACCCTGGATTGCCTGTACCTGGCACTTGCAGGGACGGAGGAGGAGAATAATGACTGAGTTTATACTTTATTTTGAGGATACTAAAATGTTTAGGAACTAGATATAGGTGACAGTGAATTACTTGGTGTATACACTAATGATCATTAAATTGTACACAAAAAAGGTGACTTTTGTACTGTATTAATTATATCTCGAAAAGTCCTATAGAATAATAGTACTAATAAGCACTAACGGTGTTCTAATTGCTTTATGCCAATTAACACACTGAATCACAAAACTGTGAAGTAGGTTTACAAATAAGAAATCAGAGAACTGAATAGTTTAACTCTTTTGAGGTCACTTAAATTTAACACATGGTGAATTAGGATCTAAAATCAGTCAATTTGGCATTATGGCCTGAGATTTTTAGCAGCCATGAGGCACTGCAGGTTGTCCCCTTCTGTTCTGCAGCCCTAATGGGAAATTAACCTCACAGGGCTGTGGGGGTTGAGCGACTCCCCAGGCTCTTTCTGCCATGTGACATTAATAGGTGAGGAAGCATATAACTAAATACAATTATAAATTATAAACAGACATCAAAAAGAAATAACTGCTTTTACATTGGATGAAAGAAGGCTGTGTTGGCTTTACCAGGAGAAGAGACGGTAACATCAAAGCTTGGTCACTCAAATCAGAGAGGCCTGGCCTCAGACAGGATTCATTCATCCCTCGCACAGCGAGCTGGGTAAATGACTTAACATTTAGGCTTTAGTTTCCTCATATGTAAAGACAGAGTAATGCTTCAAAAATTGCAACCATTAAATGTATCATGTAAAGAAAGCACTCAGAACTTAGTCAATGCTAATTTTAATCTCTGTTCTGACATGTTTATCACTAAAACGTGAAGCTCCACCTCACTTGATTTCGCCTGTCTCTCTGCGTGTACATCTTGTCTCCTCTTTGTTTCTTCTTTCCCATCTTGTTGACCTATCAAATCACAATGACCCAGCACTCAGCCCTTAAATCGATTTGCTCCCCGCAGTGTATCCTTTGACTCTGGTTTGGCCTCGCAGTGTTTTCTATCTCAGATTGATCCTCTTACATTAGGCTTTCATATCTAACATCATCTTCAGCATGTTCACGAACGAGCTCAATTTCACACACACACACACACACACACACACACACACACACACACACACACCCCAGTTAACGATGAGCTACTCTGGCCAGAATTTTGTAGCTGTCCTTATCTTTGAAAACTTTCTTTCAAACTCTGTATTACAGCGGTGGTGAACCTGTGGCATGAGTGCCACAGCTAAAAATTGCAGTCTTGAGATTACAATCCCAATCAGGCCTGACCTTGAGAGAAAGTAGTGAGAGAAAATTCTCCCATTTTAAAGAAGTTGCAGCCATACAGTATGTCTGGCATCAGTGACCTTTTCCTTGAAGAGATACACGATAAATATTTAAAGGTTATAAGTCATTCATTCTCTATCCTAACTACTCAGCTGTGGCCTGGTAGGAATGAAATGTCTCTAGGCAGAACATAAACAAACAGATCCAGCTTTTCCAATGAAGTTTTACAAATAAAAAGAGGTGACTTGACCAAGCACCGTAGTTTGCTAGTCTTGCACTAAGTCACCAAGTTGGTTTATAGAGAGAAGTGGCCTGAAATAATATCACCCATGTATTCTAGAGTAGTGGCAAATGTCTCCACTTCTGGAACACCACCCAGGAAGCACCAATGTTGGAATTTCAGAAGTAAGAAATCCTGTGGATCTGTATACATAAAGTGTGTAGATCTTTGAACTGCATATAAATGGCCACCAAGAAGCATCTAACAAGAGGAGGTACCAAACAAATAAAATGTGTCCAGTTAATTGCCTTCTGTCTTTGCTCACCATGAGAAGAGAAACAGACCAGCGCTTCACAGCAGGCCCATAAAGTGCATTGCTATCAAGGCAGACATGGAAAAATAGGCACGGAGCTAACAACACAAGCCCTAATCCCTGAAGAATATAGCTGTTACTGGTACTGAACGTTCAGCACACAAGCAGCAAAGACTGAAGCTGCACCCTCAGTGTGCTTCTACCTTAGAAGACAAGTTATTAGTTGGCAAATGGGTTACGTCTACCTTCTGATATCTGTAGCTCCTTTCTGGTTATTTTGGGATATTTATCATGCTAGGAGACTAGGAGACAAGTAAAGGAATTACTATAGTGGGAAATTTAATCCCTATTAAAAAGAAAAGTACAGACTGTGTATCCATAATGGGTACACAGAGGCATATGTTTGGAACTTACAGGATTCACAAGGTGCCTCTTGGTGCTTCTGTTCTTGAGGACAACCAAGAATGGGCAATTGCACAGCCACGGCCTGATGACAAGCAGATTAAAAGAGCCAAGAAATACGGAAACAGAGGTCTGGCTTACCCCACTGCACAAGCAGCTTCGGCCAGCAGAAATGAAGGTAAGGATA
>PVJO010026469.1:0-21077 GCA_004026905.1 Hystrix cristata
TGGGTATATGTGTTTCTTGGATCTTATGACATTTAGACCTCCAGGGTTATCTTCAATGTCAAGGTGATGGTTAGTTCCAATTGGTAATAGTGACTTCAGAGAGAAGAAGAGAAAGGAGAATAACAAAGCAAAAAGCTAAAAGAGGGACCATGGGAGAAGAAAGAGGGGGAAAAAACAAACATACAAACAACCAAAAAAAAAAAAAAAGGAACAGAAAAAATCAAGTCTGGGGGGAAAAGCAGAAGACAGTGTTACCCATGTTCAGTCCCCGACCACATGCCTGAATGTTGATGGGTCCAGACCCTGCCGGCGCGCGGGCGAGTTGCGCGCTGCCCGAGGCGTGGTCGGCGTGTGGGCGGGGTCTTTAATGGCACATTTTAGATGTACACAGTGATAACATTCGTCATAGGGGATTTGTACCTGTACATGATATATCTTCTTGCTTCTTTTTTTCCCGTTCCCCTCCCCTCCCTTCACCCCACCTCCCTCCTTATTTACAAAAACTTTGTTTCCATTTTTTCCTTCCATTTCTTATTTCTCTTGTCCCTCTGTTCCTTATGTTTTCATTGTTAGGTTTTTCTGTCTGAAGATACTAATTTTTAAAAAAATGGTTGATATTTGCTCTTTAAATACTGTTTTTTTCAAGGTACTCTGTTCTTGTTTTGTCTTTGTCTTTGTTGTTAAAATCTTTCTTCAGATGCCTGATAACCTTTAGGTATTTACCATATTTTAAAATATGGGTATAAGAAGCTGGATATTTGAAGGCATGATTGGTCTCTTGACTTAAAATGGGGTCATCTGTCTGGGCTTTTTAATTGGGAGCTCTAATGTTCAGTATCTTTGTTTTTCCTCTTTGGCTGGTCCAATTTTTAAAGACTTGTTCAACTTCCTGCCAGGTGGTTGAATGCTTAGCTGACTTGCAGTTGAGTGGGGAAAGAGAATTGGTTATTTTTTGCACTGATTCTCTTGATCTTTTTTTTTCCCCATATCATATTACAGTTGTTTGATCTTCCTTAATGCAGAGGTTAGACCAAAGAATGAATAAAACTCCAAATTTCTTAACAAATTTAGGGACGGTCCCTAACCATACTGCATTGGTTGGTGGAGGGGATCTGATTGCTTCTGAAATAGAATTACTTTTTATATTAAATACATAGTTTAAAAATGAAGCAGATAGCTACCAAAAGTGGAAGAACCAGTAGCAACAGCCATAGATAGAAGATTGTGCATGTGTACTCATGTACAGACACAGACACACGCGCGCACACACACACACGCGCACGCGCACGCGCATGCACATTTCATTCTTGTCCGCATAAAAAATAATCTCATGTACACCTGGACCATACTTTGAAAAGTACCATACTGTGCCATTATGGCTCCCCCTGAGCAGGTATGTTTTTCAGTTCCTCAAGTTAGCTCTCTCCTCTGTGACTTTCAAGACAGGTGACACCTTACTTTTCTTACACCAAACAAAAAAAGTGAGAACTCTTATTTTCTCTTTGTCAACAAAATATTTTATTTCATGTATTTGGTTAGTTATATTTTCCTAGAGACACTTGCTATGGCCTTTGTCTAGATTTGTTTGGAAGGATTTTTTTCTCTCCCTTGTCCCCCCACACACTAGAGTAGTATCATGTTTGAAGTTCTCCAGTCTATTCTAACATTGTTCATGTGGATATAAGTTGTCTATAACTAATAATGATATGGTTATAATACTTTCTTACAACTCTGACATGCCTATAATGCCCAGATTGTTAATGGTTTGATGTTATCTGAAGTTTTCAGACTGTACTAAAATGCTTTTGGAAGCTTTTGCTTTCAAAATGCTTTTGAATGCTTTTTTAGCTTTTGTTAGTGACCCATACTGGATATTGAAACCATAGTATTGATGTCAGAGTTAGCTAATTGTATTGATTCAACTTTTCAGTAAGTTTCTGTCTTAATGAGAAAATGTACAGCTAATTTGTGTATACATGTGTGTGTGTATGTGTGTGTGTGTATGTGTGTGTGTGTGTATGCTTGTGAGTTACATGTAATCTATGTATTGGAATGTTCAGAAACCAATTGTCTTGAATACAGTTTCAAGATTCTAATATTACATTCTGCTGTTCCGTCAAAGTCCCTTTAAAGGTTCTGATTCTCTAGGTAGTAAAATAAAATGTTGATTCTCAAATTATTTCTATAATTTTTATCTTACATTTATCATATATGATATCAAGCATGAATATGTCACTTTTCTTTGGATGATGTAGTTCAAGAATGGAGAATTTTGAGGAAAGAATGGGAAGGTCTTGTTACATAAATCTATATCAAATTTCTTACGTAAGTTTTGATTGTTTTATAAAATATTTTAGTCTTAGCTTCTAAATGTAGACATTATTACCTAACTTGATAAAACCTATTGAAGTTCAATTTGTTGTTTAGAAAAGTAAACTTATTGTCCATCCTATTATATTTATAAAAACACTTTTCGACTATAGAATATGACTTGAAATAGTTGGCTCCCCCTCCCTTTTCTTCTGCATTGAGTGATTGAAGAGTTTTCTTGTGGATTATTTTTCACAGTGGTCATTTTATGTGTAAACCTAAGAAGTCTTCTAATACTTCTTGCCCTAAAACTGAATTGTAAATCCAGGAAATGAAAATCTTTTCCTGCTATTCGGTAGCCAGCTAAATTAGGTTCTTTTCAACGAAGAAAAATGACAGAAATCAGATTTTTATTTGTTGTTTTATTCTTGGGCTCCAGATATTCCACGAAGAGTATGACATTGAGGGTAATTTTTAAACCATCTTGAACCAAGGCTCCAACAGTTTGTTTTCCTTTTTCAAGTTTGCCAGATTTAACTGTCTTTGCACCTATAGTTCTCTCTACTAGGTTTCCCTTGAAGAAGGGCACAAATCTTTTTCTGTCTTACATTTCCCTTGAAGAAGGGCATAAATCTTTTTCTCCCAAGTGTTGTCTCATATTGTAACTTCTAAACATAGTATCCTGGGTTTGGTGGAGCCCTAAGGATGAGGGGCTTCTGCTGAGTTCATAGAAGAAACTTTCTGTTCTTCCAAAGAAGCTTTCAATTTTGCTGAAACTCTAATTATCAGAGACTGAAGTTTTTACCTTTTCTTACCAGTGACTGAAAAAGTTTGTTTCTGTTGGGTCTTTGTTATGTAACTAAGATATTTGAAACTTTTTTTCCCTTGGTAAAAGCCCATTTCATGATTCTATTCAAGAAAGACCCTTTGTTTTTATATAAATGATCTGTGTAGATGGGAATCTTTGTTTATAATTTATCAAAAGAGTAGAAAATTTATGTTATATTCTTTCTTTTCAGTTACTATCAGTATATTATACATTTAACTCCAATGAGAGTTGACCATTAGATTTTAGGAGAAGAGTGCCTTCAAGGAGGGTAAGTTTCAAGTGAATCCTCTCCTATAGAGCTGTTTTTCCTATTGTTTTGGTTTTTTTAATAGGTAGCAGTAAAATAATCTTAACTCTTTGGACATAGAATTTAGTAATTCAAGTTTGATATGAATCCTCCATATGTCTTTACCTTCTTTAGACCACTGCTTTAATAATAGATCATTTCCATCCTTACCTTTGTTTTACATATTTTTAGTAGTACCTATATCATCATAACCAGAAAGAAAGAAAGGTAATTAGCATTATACCAGTGACAATGTTATTTTGGTGAAAGTAAACAATAGTGAATAAAAAAAGATTGCCTATGATATGTCAACTCCATAATAGAATTTTCTAATGGATCAATTTTGATGAATGGTAACTTTAGTGGGTCCCTTTGTGCCTTGGGGAGCTAAGCCTGAGGTAGTATGCTCCATCATTCTTGTCTTGGTCTTTCCTTTCTGTTGAGGGTCAAGAGGTTTGCTTTCTGTAGAATCCTAGCTTTGATGGACAGAGAATTCTTTTCATTTGAGACCATTATCCCATATAATCACCTGAAACAAAGACATTTTTCTCTTGTTTACTCTTATTTGGAACTTGATTTTCATTGGCTTGGTTCCCTGAGGAAACAGTGTTCTTATAATTAAGACTATGGCAGGCATCCTAAAAGGTGGAGTTACATTTAAAATGAATTCCAGTTGAATGTGCTTTAAGAACACACAACCCCATGCTTTTAGTTCTGGAACAGAATATTTTTTTTTTCAGAAACAGAGCTGCTAATTTTCCATATCCATTGTTAAAAAGCAAGGTATTTCAAAAGAGCATACCAATTTAGAATTGTGAAAATTTTGACAATGCCGATCCAATTTGAAGGCCCTTTAGTTGACCATCTTTACTGAATATTTGCAAAAATAAGAGTTCTATTGTTTAAACATTTGAGTTCTGGTATTCTTTGCTTCTCTGTTAAGTAATTTTTTTTCAGTACTAGGGTTTAAACATAGGGGTACTGTACCACTAAATTATATCTCTAGCACTTTTTTCATTTTTTAATTTGAGATCAGGTCTTGGCCTTGGCCTTGAATTTGTGATCCTCCTGCCTGAGCTTTTGGAGTAACTGAGGTAATAGGTGTGCCATCCTGCCTGGCTTCTGTCAAGTAATTCAAAAGAAAAAAGATTTTTTCTCATCTGGAGTTAGATCATCACGGTCAATTTTGGTTACCATATTTTCAGAGACATGTGCCAGATACTATGTTAAATTCTGGGATTTCAGAAGTAATTTGATGTGATACCTGATCACAGGAAGCCAACTTTTGAAGGAAGGACATGTTGTGGAATTAGATACATAGTGTCCCAGAAGCAAAGACAGAGAATGTGCTTGGGAGTAAGGATCAGTAGTTCTGTATGTTCATCATGACCTGACTCTTGAACTATGTGTCATAGAAAAACGTGGAGGTTACAAGAAAAACAAACCCCAGAGACCTTATCTGTATAAAACCAAAGAAGAGTTCCAGGAAAGTAAGACGGTCAGTATGGGAGTGAGAGACGTGGGATGTGGGACAGCATTGTGCAAGAGGCTCCTCTGGAAGGTTCAGTCAGTGACCTGTTCATGATGCCATCAGTTGTGTCCCCACTTCAGCCTTATAATTCTCTTCTCTGTCCAATATACTTGTTTCTTTAAATATTTCCCCACTGCCAACTTTTCCTGTTTAAGACATCTGCTGTGATCTGTTTTATTTCTATTTTGTCTGGCCACTTCTTAAGCCCATGACATTTGGATTCTACATGGAACCCTTTTTTTTTTTTCCTTCTTTTTAGACAGGGTCTCACTGTGTAGTTCAGGCTGGCCTGGAACTCACTATGTAGCTCAGGCTGACCTTGAACTCACAGGGATCCTCCTGCCTCAGCCTCCCAAGTGCTGGGATTATAGGCATGTACCACTGCACCAAGCTACATAAAACTATTGATACTGTGCTCCTTGGGCGTGCTTAGTTGAACAGTGTTCTCTAGGATCTTTGTAGGTTTTTCTTTGACACTTCATTTTGTTGACTTTCATTTCTGTCTCTTTGTCTTCTTCCCTCCCTCCCTTTTTCTCCTACTACATTCTGCGGATTATGAGCTTCTTTTGTTATTTGTTTGTTTATTTGTTTGTTTATTTTGAGGGGTACTTCATCAAGGAAAGGAGTTTAGTGGAAATTAAGACAGTGGGCTTTATCATTGAAAGATATGGGTTCAAATCCTGATTCTAGCCCTTTCTAGTTGTATGACTCTTGGTAAACTATTAACTTTTTTGAGGCTTAATGCCCTTAACTATCAAGTAGGCATAACAATATCTAGTACATATGTAGCTAAAATATTAAATAGTGTATTATTAAGTAATTCAGGATAGTATCTGGTTATCATAATCCTTTAATAAATTTCATTTTTTTTCCTTTTATCTTTTTTTTTTTTTCTTCACTGCTACAGTCTTGCTTTGGTATCTGAGTAGGATTGGTTCCAGGATCCTCCATGGATTCCAAAAAGTCTGCAGGTCCTCAAATCCTCTATGTAGTATGATGTATTTGCATATAACGTATACACATTCTTCCATATAATTTAAATCATCTCTTGGTTACTTGCAATACATGAGAGTGCTGTGTAAATGCTATGTAAATTATTGTTTTACTGTATTGTTAAGGGACTAATGACAAGAAAAATCTGTTATGTTCAGACACATTTTTTCTTGTACATTTTTGATCTATAGTTTGTTGAATCCATGGATGTTGAACCCATAGACACAGAAGGCTGACTGTATTTATTAGTAATATTAATAGTGATAGTATTCACTGTTCTTCCAATGGAAAATGAAAGGTCTTTTTCCCTCTCTTTTATGTATCATTGAACTTTTAGCCATCTCTTGTTAAAGTAACTTTCTCTGTATTTTATTCTTAAAACCAGTATTGCTTTCATTTTCTTTTCTTTCTAAGCACAAATCTATATTCCTTCCTTGTTTCGAACTGTATTATGTGTCAGGGAGGCCCAGGCTTTAGATCAGAACCAACATCAACTTGACATGACCTGCAGCGGTGGTGTTGGTGCCTTCCCCCCTGGATGGGCACTCATTGTAGTGACCATAACTGTTATAGAAATATCAGAAGTTTTTCCATAAATATCAGTGTCTTAATCTATTTTGTGTTACTATACAGAAAACCACCAACTAGGTAACTTATTTAAATACGTTTTTTTCTGGTAGTTAAAGAGGCCGGGTGTCCAGTACCAGTGGGACTGGTGTCTTGTGAAAGCCCTATCCTGCCCTGCCATAATGGGAAGTGGAAAGGCAAGAGAGGAGGAGAGCTAGAAAGTGAGCAACAAGTCCTACCTCAGTTTTGTAACAAGTCCACTGTCATGGTCACACATCCACTTTTGAGATCATGAACTCACTCTTATGGTAATTACATTGCATCCATTTGTAAAGGCAGAGCCCTCATGCCTAATTATCTCTTAAAGGTCCCACATCTTAACACTGTTGCATTGAAGATTAAGTTTTCAACACATGAACTTTGGGAGGTACATTTGAATCATGGCAATAAAGAATATCACCAGTCTTTTATTCAGTTAATTAAATACAGCATAGTAATGTTGGATCAAATGTGGTTTTCTAGCAAGACATGAGTTTTGGAAATTAAGCTGAAAATAATATATTAATACATAGCCTAACTGGAATTTCTGTTTCTGATTAGAAGAGGCTCAAACTATTCCAAAGGACTGGTCAGAGCTTAATTGCAGGAAGTTTTATTCTTGAATAAATCACTTGGTAAGATCTTGTGTAGACTTATTTTAGTTGATTTATAGTTTTGTTCTTTGAGCTATGCAATTTCTTCCCTATTACTATCTAATTTGCCTATCAAATTATCAGTTTGAACATTAGTACTTCTTTTCTATTTGGAAGGTTCAATTAGTCCTATAAAAATTTTTACATGAAAATAAAACTTCAGGGTAACTGATATTTCTGTTTACATATTATTTGCATAATGTAGAACATAATTTAAACACAGTACCAACTATTGTAGCTCTGTTTGTATTGCTAAGATAAAATTCCTGAGGCTCTTGGTATTTTATAAATAATACTTGATAAAGAAGACAGGTTTATGCAGCTCAAAGTTCTGGAGGTCTGAGAAAAAGGCACTGCCATCCCATAGTTTCTGATGAGGGCCTCATGGCAGATGTCATTATGTGGTGTGAAGTGTGCAAGAGTGATGAGCAAGTGCGTGCCAAAGAGTATATCTGTGACCCACATCAAGAGAAGGTGCCAGTCTTGCTTTATTACAACCCTCTCTCATGGTGACCAATCCAATTTCCTACTTTCATGTAAAGGCAATTATTTCTTCTTAATGGCCCCAATAGTGTTATAATGGGAATCAAGCCTCATCTTGAGTTTTGGTAAGAGAAAACCGTGTTCAAACCAGAGTATCTACCCTTTTGCCAAAGCAAATCAATCTGTGCTAAAAAGTACACCCTCAGTCTAATAGATCTCAGTATATAGCTGAGCTTGTTTGCTCTCAGGATCTGAAAGACAAACTTTAAGGTTTGAATTAAAATTCTTATTTATGGTATGAATTGATCCATAGATGTTTTTCCAAAGGGAGTGACTTTAATCTAACATTTGAGGAGTAGAGGTAATGGTGGGAGGATGAAAGGTAGTTTTTTGAGAGAAGTGAGTATAGGTATAGCTGGTGCAAGAAAAAAAACCTGGTGGGTTTGTGGAGCTGAAAGAGCGTGGAAATGGAGGAAAGAGTGAGAGGGATGAGTAGAAAGCAATGAGGTGGGGTATTAAAAGATACCTGGTCAGGAATCTTGGTATCCTGACCTTAAGAATCATGTTTCAGTCTGTATTATAAGCTATTTAAAATTTAAATAATAGCGCTCATTTGGAAGTTATTCCCATTCTACTTTTGTTAGTTGAAACAACACAGCAGCAGAAGCTACCATTTAGTGAAAACCAATTTTGTGCCACTCTCTGTGGTTCATTCGTGGCTCTTTCTTTCTAAGGCTTAGAACAACCTGCATAGTCAGTGGCTTTATTTCCCTTTTGCCAGTGAGGGAACTGGGGCTCAAGGAATTGAAATAAATTGCTTTGGGTAAGAGACATTTAACCTTGACAGCTTGTGCTTATTCTTGAGAAGTATACTCTGAGGCAGTAATTACAAAATAAATGCGTGTAGGGTTGATGTTATATTTCTTTTAAGAGTATGACATATTTGTGTAATCTGCTTAGCTTGTGATTCTTTCATGGAACTGTTAAATACTTGGCAAATAGTAAGTGCTCAGTATGTATTGAAGGGATATCCTAAATCATACAAAAACTGATCTGTTCTGTCTGAATCATTGTGGAGAGGAAAGGACTTGGGTGTTGTCTACTTTACCTTCCTTTTGCTCCAACAGCAGCTCCTGACTTGCCTTTGTGGAGCATTTCGTGTTTATGGAACACAGTTTTAGAATCATCTCCTTTCTTGGATCGTTTTGTAGCCAGTTAAATCGTTCACCAATAATCTTCAAACTTTACACCTGGAACAAAAGGGTATATCAGAAGGTTATTTTCATAGAAGATGTACATGTCTTTTTTTTTAATTCCACAAAATGATTGTTCTGCCATTATCCAGAGGTGATTTTATACCTGTTTTTAAAAATTTGTGTTGACATCAGCAGTCAAAGCCATTTCTGAAAAGACTCTGATGGTTGGTTTTCTTACGGCCTTTATGAACTGATAGATTTCCTATTTAGAGTAAATCAGTACTATCTTCTTTGTCCTGGCTGCCTAAATCTGATGTTTAACATACCTTCCATCTACCATGATGGTTTTAGCCAAGAAGAGATTTAAACTGTACCCCTGGAGATAAAGCAGTCAGATGAATCATAACAAGACAAATTGTTAAGCAGTACAAGCCAACTGATACTAACAATACTAAACATGGCAGTCCCGTGGCAAACTACATAATATAATTTATATCAAGAAGGATTAATTTTAGCTCTAGCAATCACTATACATTATTGAGCAGTGCCATGAGCAAAACTAGTGAAGCAATTAGAAATATCTGAGGAGTAAAGGGTTATTTGAGTAAAATAACCAGCAAATCCAGAAATATGAACTCAGAACTTTCTATACCCTGTTCAGCCTCAAATTCTAAAAATGAATGGCACTGAATATAGGACCATTAAAAAAAGAGGGAATATTATAAAATTCATATACTAAAATGTTAAAATGAAGGTAATCTGAGAAAAGGATACTTGTGAATATTTTGCATAATTCTTGTCACTTCTGATGTCTGAATTTACATTAAAAGAAAAGCATTTAAAAATGACTTTCCCAATCTGAGGTAAATTTGTTAATAATTTTAGATACTAATACTGTGTTCTATAGACATAACTACTAATTTAGTATTTTGTCTCTATATGTACATATAATCAGTACATTTGCATATTCTAAGCAACAATTGTTCTTTGAAAAAAAAACTTCCAAATTTAACTTCCTTTTAAGTCTCTCTAGTGGGTCAGTGTTAAAAAACAAAGAATGAAGGGTAGAAGAAAATCAGTTTCGAGGTTTGTGCCCAATTCTGTCTACATTCCCTGTCAACTCTTTTGTCTTTATTATTTCTATCAAGAAAGTAATTAACTCTGAATAACATAAAACAGATGCTGGTAAAGAATTGGTGATACTTCTAAGAATTATTTTAGAAACACAGCTATGTGTAAAGAACTAGTGGGATAGTTGAAGACAACTTTAAAAATCTGATTGCTAGAAAAGAGAATTTAAATTATTCTCAAGCAAAAAGGCAAATGTATTAAAAATTAGAGATCAGATCCTAAGCTAAAAAATGAGAATTTCTAGTTTGCGTTTGATTTTTGTTTTAATTAGAAGTAACGTTTCCAGCTGAACAAAATTAGGCAGCAGTTTCTGCCCCAATCTCTGAAAACCCATGTTCATCAAATCAGTGTGTTCTGCAAACTGTAAAAAGAACTCATTCAAATTTATATGGTAGATGGCATATTTATTATTGAGTGGGGGAGATTTTTAAATTGCCTACAAAGGTATAACTTTTCATCTTTTTATAATCTTACATTTTGCCTTAAAATTATCTTTTGTTTCTCAAAGATATAATTTTAACAGATAAATTAAATATAAGCCTCAAAAGTGAGAAAATTTTGCACAGAGATTTTCATTTCTGGTTTACATGTTGATCAAGCTGTATTTTGTAAATCTACGTAGTTAACCAAAGCCATAATTTTAAAATGATTTTTATTCTCTGCCTCCCTTTATTATTTTGTTTTGGGATCATTAAGTGTTAGTAGCTTTGGATCCCCTCAAATCTGTCCTTTTGTATTAGTAGTAATTTTGCCTTTTTAAAAATAATAGAATTAAAGAACTGAAATTAAATAAGAAAAAAATCTATACATAAGCTAGCACTTCAATTGTAAGAAGGGAAGATGATTTTTAAATTTAAATGTTTATTAATATAATTAAATTTAAAGTGGCATTGTCTCACTTGTGAATCTTAGGTCAACTTTGTAGCTTATGACTACATAGCAGAATTAAATGATAATTCAGACTAACAGAAATCCCCTTCCCTCCTCCTTCCTTTCCCTTCCCTTCCCTTCCCTCTTCTTCCTCTTCCCTTCTTCTTCTCCTTCTCTTTCCATTCTTTCTGCTTCCTTCCCTTCCCTCTCCCTTCCTTTCCCCTTACTCCTTTCTTTCCCCTTTGGTTTGACTTCCTTTCTTCTTCCTTCCCTTTTCCCCTCCCCTTTTCCTTCCCTTCCCTTCCTTTGTTCTTCCCTTCCCTTCTTCCCTCTCCCTTTCCTTCTCCTTCCCTTTCTCTTCTTCTGTCCTTTCCCTTCCCTTCTTTTTCCTTGCCTCTCCCCTATCCCTTTCCCTTCCCTTTCTCTTCATATGCTTTCCCCTTTCCCTTCTTGTCCCTTCCCTTCTCTTGCACTTCCCCTTCCATTCCCTCCCTCTAAATAGGCCTATAATATCTGTAGGTTGAAATAATAGAGCAATATATTTCCCAAAATTTTTGGAAAGTAATAGTAAATAATTTTACTGTGTGATCAAACATAAACTTTAGTTCTCAGTAATAATTTCTGAATTTTTTATGGGACTGATAAGACCATTGATTAGAGTCCTATTTATGACCATTGGTAACAATTACTTAATTTTTTAGCAATAATTTTTGGATTTTTTGTCATTTTTGAACTTACAGTTAAGATTCTGCCTTAACTTCAAAGTTCACTAAAATATTTTTGCCTATGGATTCACTGATCTGGTAGACAGATAAAATATTTAAAACTGATAATTCTCAATTTTTCACAATAATTTCATAAGTGTATTTTGTAAAAACTGAGTACTGTATTCTTTATTTATTTTAACAAAATATTAAGAAATAACAAAGTAAAAGAGCATCAAAGAAGTTGAGAAACTGGTAACAATAATATAACATAGAGAAGGTAGTGTGAAAAACAAAATCCAGGAGTCGGGGATTTAGCTCAAGTGGTAGAGCACTTGCCTAGCAAGCCCAAGGCCCTGAGTTCCATCCCCAGCACCACACCCCCTCCACGAAAAAAAGAAAAACAAAACCTATGCTCTGTAAATTTTGTGTATAAAAACAGATTACTGATAATGCTAACTAGGTGGTTCTTAAATGCTTGTCAGACATTCTAGTAGATAATTTATTTCACATATGGAAATATTTTTAATGCTTGAGTTTAAATTACATTTCTACTTATGATTTGGTTAGTGATACTTTAAATTATTGGTAAAAGAATTTAATTTTTGTTCTGTTTCTTTAAGCAAAGCAGTAATATAATAATATTGCCACAAAAGATTAGAGATATGGGCCAAAGAGACACTGGTTTGAATATGATTTAGGAAATCTGAGTTGGATTGGTTGGTCTGCCACTTATAAGCAAATCACTTTAACCTCCATATATTAGTAGGATTTCCTGTTGCTGAACACCCAAAACTTAAAGAAGGAGAGGTTTAATTTGGCTCATATGTTAAGGGTATTCACCCTATAGTCAGCTGGCTCTAAGGCAGGAACATCATGGCAAAGGGACATGGAGCAAAACTGCTTAGTTCATGACAGCAGGGAATTAGAGTAGGGGAATAGTGCCCGCTAGAAAATAGGTTAAGGACCATATATAATATCAAACATCATGCCTCCATGACCCACACAGAAATACCCAGAAGCGTCCTGCACCAAACTCCCAGGAGGATCACAAAGCAAGTCAAGTTCACACTGCATTCTAATTGCGATTTCCACCCCTTGACAACTTGCACCCCAAATGCATTTCCTTAAACCACACTTAATTTCCAAATAAATATAATATTATGTTCATAATTTTGCCTAACACAATACAACTATCCTGTATACAACTTGAATTACAACAGTCCCTTCCTCTGTGAACCCTGTAAAAATAAAAACAACAGGGTATACAATCTCAAGGTATGATGGACAGGACCAAAGCAAAACCAGAACACAGCAGCATAAATATTAAGTCCTGTATGTCCATGTCCATCTCTCAGGCCCAAAATGGTGAGATGTGAGTTCCCTGAGACCTGGAGCAGCCCAGCCCTATACGGTTGCTAGTTGCAGGCAGTTGGTTTCTCTTTAATGCCACTAATCTCTTCAGCAACCACTCATCTTTGGATGTAGCTATATAGGTGGCCCCCTTTGGGCCAAAATTGAGGTTTTTAAAGTTCTGCTCTACCTTTTGCCTGCAAGTCTTTCCTTAAATCTACCTAAAAGCAGCCAGCAGTACTCATGCCACAGCCTGAACATTGGACTGCCTCGAAATTTCATTGACCAGATTAATTAATCTACCACCCTTACTCACAGTCTCCTGCAAAGTCTCAGAACACCAGCGAAATGTAGACAAAATTTCTGCAAAAGAGTCAACACATTTCCCTGTTCCCAACTGAAAACTCCTGAGCCTGGCCTTTACTGTATATATTTCTGTCATCATTCCTGTCTTCTATGCTCTGACTAGAATCACCCATCATGCTCTGTTTATAGGATTCTAGGGTTTCTCTAGTTCATATCTCCAAATCTTTCCAAATTTCTCCAACAAACCTGTTCCAGAGGCTTCTATATCTTGTGGTCAGGCACAGTTTTAGCAATGGCCCCACTTCTGGTACCACTGTGCTGTGTTAGTCAGCCTTCCAATTGCTAAACATAATACCTGACACCCACAAAACTTGAAGGAGGAGAGATTTATTTTGGCTCATGTTTTGAGAGGATTCAGTCCTGGGTCAGCTGGCTTGAAGGCAGAGACATCATGTTCTAAAAGCATGATGGCCAAAACTGGGTAGTTCATGGCTGCCAGAGTAGGGAAATGGTATAGCCAGGAAATGGGCCAAGGAACATGTATTGTACACAAAGTTACACTTTTATGACCTAAACAGAAACTCCCAGATGAGTGCTCCATCAATGATCCGGGCAGATCTCAAAGCCAATTAAGTTGGTACTCCACCGTAACCCCCACATTACTTGAGCTCCTCTTTTCATAGCTTGTTTTGGGAGCTCATTTGGCAAACATTGGGTATCTGTTATGTGCCATGAATGGTGTTTGGGTGTTAGTGTATGGAGGGTAGACAGGTAGGCAGAAGGTAATGTAGAGAATGACAGTATCTGACATATTGGTAAGTGGGAGCAGTGAGGAGGAACAAAAGATATAAATAGGAAGTAAGTCAGCTGATGGTAGGGGGCAACTGCAGGCAACTCTTTGAGAGGATGGTACATGGAAATCTTTAGTTTACTTGCCTTGAAGTAGAATTTACACAGGATTGTAATAAGGATCAAATGAGAAAGTATACATAATAGTGGTTTGTAATCTGCAAAGTATTTTACAGGTATAAGGACAAGTAATTGATTTGTATGTGAGATACTTCGCTGGGAACTAGACAATATGGTGTGTGGATTATTTTTAGATATTCTGAGAGTGTGTGCATGTGTGTGTACGTGTTTACCTACATGATGTTTGTCATGAAACTATGAATAGATTTTAAGTTGTCCAAATGACTGCATTTTAACTGAGTCTTCCATTTGATTTCAGTGCATTTTTATATGTATTTATAATCTCTTTCATGCTAGATTTAACTGTTTGAATTGTCTATTTTCAATGATGAATTTGCACCTAACTATATATTGTGACACAAAATCATTTCACTTAAGAGTATAAATGCTTAAATTTTTAATCTTTAGCTCTTTATTTTATAACCCACATTTTAATGTCTTATAAAATGAATTCTATTAATACAGTAGAACATGTATATAATTTATAAGTAATTTTTTGTACTGAGGGGAAAATGATCAAAAAATATTTAGAAACTACTGAACTACAGCATTGTTTACCATACTGTAACTTTCTAGGAAGAAGGTATAATTTACATACTACTGAGTCCATTTATTTAAGTGCACAGTTTTATGTATGTACCCCTATAAATGCTATCATAATCAAAATCAGAACATTTTCATCACCCCAAACAGTTCTTTCTTGTTAATGATAGTATTTTTAATGTTATCTATGGAAGTGAATTATATCATGCTATTGTATTGTGGTTTTAGATTAAATTTTTTTAAATTTTATTTTAATGGTACATCTTTGATGTACATATTGATAACATTCATCATTGGGGATTTGTACCTGTACATGATATACCTTGTTGTTTCTTTTTTTCCCATTCCCCTCCCCTCACCTCCTCCTCCCTCCCTATTTACAAAAGCTTTGTTTCCATTTTTTCCTTCCATTTCTTATTTCTCGTGTCCTCTGTTCCCTTCCCCCTCCCTTGTTCCCTTTCCCATTTGGACATTTTCTTCCCTTTCCCAATGTAATACATTTTAGTCTTTATTTACACTTTAGTTTCTCACACCAGAGAAACTATGTGGTATTTAAACATGTGTGTCCGATTTATTTCACTTAGGAGTATGGTCTCAAGATGCATCCATTTACCCAGGAATATCTCAAGCTTATCATTCTTTATGGCAGAGTAGTACTCCATTGTATAAAAATGCCACATTTTCTTAATCCACTCTGCTGTTAATGGGCATTTGGGCTGCTTTCACGATTTAGCTATTTTACAAACTGTGCTGCTGTAAACATGGGTGTGCATTTATCCCTGCGGTATAATGATTTTAATTCTTTTGGGAAGATACCAACAAGTGGAATAGCTGCGTCAAATGGAATCTCTAGTCCTAGTTCCTTGAGGAATCTCCACACTGATTTCCCTAGTAGTTGCACCAGTCTACATTCCCACCAACAGTGGAGAAGGGTTCCTTTTCCTCCACAGCCCCTCCAGGATTTGTTATTGGCTGATTTGTTGATAATAGCCATTCTTTGTGGAGCGAGGTGGAATCTCAGGGTTGTTTTGATTTGCACCTCTCGAATGACCAGTGATGTTGAACATTTTTTCATATGTCTATCTGCTGTTTCTACTTCTTCATCTGAGAAGTGTCTATTCATTTCTGCTGCCCACTTTTGGATTGGGTCTTTAAATTTGGGAGGTCTGATTTTTTGAGTTCTTTATAGTATTGTGGTTTTAATTTGCATTTCTCTGATAATGACTGATGTTGAGCCTCTTTTATATGTTTATATGTTTTAATATTTTTGATCACTGAAAGTTTATTATTTTTCCATTTCTACTTTTATTTAAGTGAGTACATACTTAATTTATATCTAAGTAGATAGATTTATACAATACACTTAGGAATAAGCAATTTTTAAAAATTTTAGGTTAAAACCATAAGGATAAGAATAGAGAAAATATAGTAAGTGAAGTTACATATTATCAGTAGGAAATAACTATTGTAATAAAATGATATGAGACTTTTTAAAGAAATCTTATCAACTTGTATTGAGAAACTTGAGAATTTATGGCTAAATGGTATGAAGATTTGACTTGGTTTAATAAACACAGTTACTGCAGTGTACTGCAGACAGAGCTAGAGAAGAGGAGTAAGCTACAGCATGGTGAGGTCTTACTGCGACTCAGAGTGAACGTGCAGAACAAGATGTATCCACAGCTCACTCACGCACAGATTTGGCCATGAAAATGCAATAAGGCGCACTGTGCAGAAAGACAGAAGAAACTGCTTCATCCTGCCTGGGGCTTAATGGCCTTCAAGGTAGAGGTGACAGCTTCGGGGGGAAATAAGTCATCTTAAATTTGCAGAATTTTCTATTTAGGTGATACTACAGTGAATCTTTGTAGGGAGCATGAATGAGTGTTAAATCACTGAAGCTAATTTCTTGGATCATCGGGATTAATGGTTATAATGTACATACTGCAAGTCTTATCAGTAATATTTGTAGGATAAGTGATTTATTTGTTTCAGTTCATTCATGAACCTTGTATTAGGAGAATGATAAATTATGTAGTATTGGTTAATGGTAATTTGAAGACTGTAAAGCTGGAGGGGATCTTAAATGTCATCTAGTCTACTGTTTTGGTTTCTTTTTTAACCTGTATTTTTAAAAATTGAGGTAAAATTTACCTTCTTGACCATTTTTAGGTGGATGATTCAGTAATGTTAAGTGCATTCACATTATTGTACAAGTACTTTACAGAACTCTTCATCTTGCGAAACTGTAACTATACCAGTGATGGCGAACTTTTAGAGACTCAGTGCCCAGACTGCAGCCTTCAAACCCACTTATTTATCTCAAAGTGCCAGGACTGCCCTGAAGTGCACTGTTATCTGATGCTCGGCAGCTGCCGGGGTGATGCTGGGGCAGCTTGACTCTCGTGCTGACAGAGAGCACTCTGCGTGCCTGGAGCTGCACGCGTGCCATAGTGTGCATTGCTGCTCTGTGCCCACTGTACAATGCCCTATTCCCCATCACCACTATTTTTATTTGTTTCTGTGAATTTGACAGCTCTACTTACCCATCCGGTTTCTTTCTTTTTGTGTATAGCATGTTTTACTTAGCATAGTTTCCTCAGGATTTTGCCCTCCCTTTTAATGTTGATATTCTATCCTATGAATACACCACATTTTGTTAATCATTCATCTATCCATGGACACTTGGGTTGCTCTCACCTTTTGGCAGTTGTGAATAATGTTGCAGCGAACGTGAGTGCACACATATTTCTTTGAGATCTGCCTTCATTTCTTTTTGAAAATATATTCAGAAATGGAATTGCTGTATCATTTATTTTATTTTTAATTTCTTTCGGAACCATAATACTTTTTCCAGTAGTGGCTGCACCATTATTCATCCCTATCAGCAGTGTACAAAGTTTCAGTTTTCTTATTTTTCCTCCTTCCCTCTATTTGTCCTTCCCTCCCTTACTTCCGCACCCCCCTTCTCCAGTAGCCATCCTAATGGTACAAACCATCTTTGAGTAAATTTTTCTGTTTCTTCCTTCCTTTTCTTTCTTCCCACCCTCTTCTTTTTCTCTTGCCCTTCTTTCCTATTCCTTCTAGCCAACTTGTTTGTATGTAAAACCAACATTCCTGTAACTCTTTTTAGCTAGGGTGAGGCTGGGAATCCTACAGTCCTGCCTTCCTCCATTCTGAAGGGATTAAGGAAATTGATGCCTAGACAAATAAAGTGATTCGGCTACCATTACACAGTCAATTAGAGCTAGAACTTCTAACTGTCATGGGGAGTCAGTGAAATATTGGGAGAGCTGTAATTATTATGAATGGCTTTCTCAGGGTTATCTGTTCAGTGGTTTGATAGTTTCTAAGTGTGGAATCTGAATTCTTTTAGGATGTGTAAGATAACAAGATGGGCTGCAATTGATTCTGGGGAAAAGTTTCAAGAAAAAAAAATCAGAGTAGGGAGCTTATTCTCTCTTCCATTGTCTGTTGTTCACTTGGAGTAGTCAGGTCAATTTGGTGCAGCATATCTGAAATACTTCTCAAATATATGATAAAATTTCTCACTCTCACATACATAATAAAAAAAAAAGCAGGAGTCAAACTTAAAGGTAACACTAACAATAAATGGTTTGTATTAAATAGATGTTTTGATATTATTTTTAATATTGCATCATAATGAAAGATGAAAGTTATTAGTTTTCCATTTCTTGTATTATAAAGGTTTTTTTTTAACAGGAATTTAAAAATTGGAGAATTGTTTAAGTAACTATTAAGGATAGAAGATGATACAAAGCTATTTTAAAAACCATTAAGTAAGAGGTATTACATGGAATAGAAAAGTATGTAAGAGGTACTACATTGAAATGGCATATATGTTGCCTTAATTTTGGTATTGAAGAAGGAGGCTTAACAAGAAATCAGTAGTTTATTTGAAGGTGATCCCTGGAAATTACAGTAGGATTTTAGGAAATTGAGACAGAGAGGGACTTTATTCAATATAGATGTAATTATTGAACAAATTATAACTGTGGATATTTAGTGATAGATAACAGTAGAGAAATCTGGGAGCCAGTATTACACTACATCTCAAGAGTTACTCCACGTGGAGGGGTGCGGAAGCCTGGGATATTTATACACTGACTCCTATCACCCATTGGCAGGGATTTCCACGGACGTGGGCAATTTCCTGGCATTGCTGGGTGATGTGTAGGAGGCAAAGAGGGGTGCTAGGGTGCTGAGAAGTCTTCCAGGCCAAAAAACCAAAACAAAACAAAAACTGTAGGTGCTGCAGTGGGAAGCTGGGTTTTTGTAAATTGGAGTGGTAAGGGTGAGCATGTACAAACACATGACCTATCATTTGTTAAAAGAATGACTACATTTCATAATTTCTATGGCTAAACATTTTTAGAAATATGAATTTATGTACTTTTTACAATCCTTAGCAAGTAGCATTGCATGTAGAAACAATAAGATAACAGAATGAGCACCTTTCTGGTTCTTTGACATTCTGTTATACATTAGCATTTTTGTCTAAGGTCATCAAACTGTAAAGAGAAAAATTATTCTTCTTACCTAAATATAGTCCTTCCCCTTGCTAATTTATCCTTTTAGATTGTTTTCTCAATGGACAGATACTGCTAAAGTTACAGGAAAGACTATGATTACTTCTTACACCGCCTTTCTGTTCTCTACTAACCTACATTACTTTAGGCTTCCTTTATTAACCAATTTGCCAATCATTTAGTAATTTATATTATTATGTCTTGGGCTTTATCCAGTTTCTGTTCATTTTACTTAGGTTGATAAATCTGTTTTTCTATAACTGCTTTTTCAAGATGATACATTTATTGAATAGATGTCTTATAATTTAAATTTCTCTCCCCGTGTAAAACTTCATAGTTGATTAATAATATATATCATTTTACTGAATAGAAAATTAAATGATTTGAGTTATACAGATCACTGAAATTGTCCCCAATGTCATCAGTTATTTGATAGTTATCATGATGTATTTTAAAGCTGTGGTAAGTGGAAACACTGATTTAATTTTAAGTATTTTGCTCTAATATAAATAGAGTATTAAAATTAAACGGTAGGAATTAGCTGTGCTGCTAAAGAAATTGAATTGGTTATATTATTTTCTAAGTGTCTAAATTCATTTATTAACTCCATTGGCAAAAAGAAGAGGGAGGAAGAGGGGGAAGAGGAGGAGGAAGAAGAGAAGATGAAAGAAAGAAAAAGGACTGTATTGCTAAGTCTATTTAGAGAAACATGTGAAAAATAGAAACCACTGCAAACTATAAACTAATTCTGAAGTTTAGAAAATATGTCCTGATAGCAACTATTGCGTTCCACTTCAGTTATGTATATACAATAGGAAATAAATTGAATAACTTTGCCTCTAATCAGTTTTTCCCTTAAGCACAGTAAAATAATTCAATAATTATTTTGCTTCATTAAAAAGAATTTATTTTATGTTAAAATAATTTAAGGAATCTTTATTTTTAATTTTATTCTATAATTTTATTATCCCACAGATGTTATGCTTAGTGTGGCCACGTGTCATTATTTTTAACCCAGTAATTTACTGTTTCACTTTTCTAAGGGAAACACCTCTCCTTCCACACCCACACCAACAAACACATGTACACAAGTGCATGCACACACACACACACATACACACACACACACACACCCCAGAGTGAATTACAAGTTACTTATCTGGACATTGTTTTAAAAAGTTGAAGCTCAATTTGCAATTGCATTCTATACACATGATTCATATATATAATAGAGAAAAGCAAAAATATTTTATATACATGTTTCTTTTGTGTTTTGTTAGTAATAAACTATAATTTATTTATGCTGAGTCATACAGATTTAGTTGATGTAGATCAGTGCATTTGGAGAGATGATTTTGTCTGTATTATTTTCATTTTAATCAATATGTAACATTTTTATTTCTTCAAAAAGTGTCCTCTGTCTCCTTCTAGTCATTCTTTGCCATTTCCCTCCCCAAATTCAAAAAGCAAGCAGTGTTCTGATTCACAGATTGCATATTAATAGGTTTTCTTTCATTTAAAAAATCATGTATTGAAGTTGGGGATTTAGCTCAAGTAGTAGACCGCTTGTGTGGTAAGTGCAAGGCCTGAGTTTGATCCCCAGCACCCCCCCGAAAAGAATCATGTATCTATCTGATTGACAAGAGTTGTCAATTTATTATAGGCTATTTTGAATCACTAATTAGGTGAAAGAATACTGGTACAATTCCAAAAACCAATCATGAAAAAATAGTGAATTTTTAGTATTACTTATTTTGGCCTTTA
>PVJO010026470.1:0-21072 GCA_004026905.1 Hystrix cristata
GTCCTTTTTGTTGCCCAGAATGTTGTTCCTTCCAATCAACCTGATCTTTGGCTTCCTTCAGGCCTGCAGAATGCTATGTAGCAACAATGACAAAACATTAGAGGCATTCCAACAATAAATAGTGATTTAATTTATGAGTTTCAGCTAATCTGGGTAGTACTTGTCTGATCGTAATCGTGCTCACCCCACGTCAGCCCTGAGCTGCAGGTCAGCTAGGCACCTCTTGCTGGTGAGTCAGCATATGTGTGGGAGTCAGCTGGCTATTGGCAGATGTAGTACGGCCTCCACTGGTTAAATTGGGGCTACCACCTCTTTCAAACTTCAGCTGAACCTGGCGTACCCTTATGGTTGTGCCCAAAGAACAAGAGGGATGCGAAATTGTGACTGGTCTTTCTTGATGCTTTAACTTTGTCTGTTCATATGTCAACCCTAACTCCAAAGTTGCAAAGTCAGTCCAGATTTATTTGCTTGGGAAAATAGATCTTGCCTTTTCGTCAAAGATACCGCAAAGCCTCATTATAAAAGGCTCGGAAAATGGAGCGATGAAGAATTGGATCAATGATGTAATCATTCAACCCCAACATCTTATCAGTGAGTCTTTTCTGACCACCCAATATAAAAAGCAACATATTTCCTGGACTCCCATTCTTTATCACTCCTGTTCAGCTTTGTTTTTATATCTTTGCCTGGTAGATATTAAACAACTAAAATATCTATATCTATAGATATCTATGTATCTATATCTATATCAATATATATATAGCTATATCTCAACCCTGAAGAAATATTTGTAAATAAGCTGCTGTTTCTATTTAAAATCAGTTTTAGACCTTTTGCATGGTATAGTCTTCTATGCCTTTTCTCCCCACAATAAGCCCATTTTCTACCCACCTATATTCTCCTTTAGTTATAGCATAGTTTATGTTTAATGAATATTCTATTTCCACATTACCATGACTATAAATATTCATAGAAAGAAACATCCAGTATGCTGTGATCACATTTTCAGTCTAGCATATAAATATTATTTTTCTCCTAGACATTTCTGTTATGACTTGTGTCTAGCTGTCCTCCAGAAGCCTCATGCAGTCATGGGTGTGGCTTTTTAAAAGGTATCTGGATTTAGAATATGTGATGCTGGGATTAAGGGTGTGTGATTACTAAATTAGTCCACTAATTGGTTTGGCATAATTCTGGGTGTGAGTACTACCTGCCCTAAGGGTGGAGGGCAAGTAGCCTAGACAGAATATAAAAGGGAAAGAAAGAAGCTGCTACTGTGGCTTGTTGCTTGCCTTATTGCCTTCTGCCTTCTGCCTGCCATGAACAGTTTTTCCTCTGCCATGCCACCTTGCCTTGGAGCCAGTCGCATAGGATCTGAAACCTTTACAAACTGTGAACTAAATAAAACTCTCCTCCCTTAACATTGGGTGTTGGGTGTTTTGTCTCAGCAATGAGAAAAGTAACTAAAACATTGTCTACATTTTTATATGTTCATTTTTCAAAGTACATATCCCAAATCTTGCCCAAATATTCTAAACTATAAATTTCTTCTGAATATTCAGTTTCTTTATTTTTCAGATCTTTATAAACCTAAGACTTTATTTTAACCACTATCCAAGCAATACTGTCTATTTTCTTCTGGATTTAATTCCCTGTTTTCTAAATTACAAAATTACTTTTTTCTAAGTTTATTCTCAAATTTTGATCATATCGTAACTATGAATTATATAGCCTTTAACATTGGAACATGTATATCCTCACTTGTTGTTTGTACTCTCCTCAACACTTGTTATCTTGCCTTTTTCATAATAGCCAAACAATAGATGGTTTAGCATTCCCTAAAGATTGTAATGTCAAGCATCTTTTCATTTACATGTCGATTATTTGTATTCTTTGAAGAAATGTTCACTTAGGTCTTTTACGCATTTTAAACCCAGGTTATTATTTTTTACTACTGACTTAGGTGAGTTCTCTATATATTTTGGATATTAAACATTTACAATTATATATGACTTGCAAATATTTTCTCCTGATCTGAAGGCTGCTTTTCAATTCTGTTGATATTTTACTTTGCTGCGAAGAACTCTTTTAGTTTGATTAAGTCTTACCTGCATAGTTTTACTTTTGTTGCCTGAACTTTTTGGAGTGATAGCCAAAAAAATCATGGCCAAAACCCAGTGTCAACAGCCCCCCTCCGTTTTCACTAGTTGTGAAGAAAAGCTGAAAAACTATATAAGAGCAAGCCCAGGAAGTAAATGAACAGATAAGCAGAGTACTGTGAAGAGTTGCAAAAGGAATGCTTTTGAATAGTAGCCAAAGTGGATATATTTAACTTTGGCTGAAAGTAAACTCTTCACAAGAGTTCATGAGAAATGCATTTCCAGGCCTGTAGTCATATTTAAATATCAAAACCATAAGATCATGGCAGTGCTCAATTTTCAAAAATCACCCAATTCCCTTATAAAAAAGGAGAAGGAAATGGAATAGAAAAAACAATTCTCAGGGGACAATATTGTCAACAAAACTAGATTACAAGATAGCACCCCAAACCCAAGAATATGAGTGAGCAGCACAGATTCTATGGCTATATGGGACCAGAAGCTATGTGAAGGTAGAAAAAAGAAAAGAAAGGACAGTGCTCATGATCTTACAAGTCTACTTTGGTTTTTTCAGACACTGTAATATAAAAAGTACAGACTTTAAATGATTCTTTTAAATTTTTGGATATAAAGTTTGATATTTACATTTGTTGAATTAGTCTTGCTTTTATGGAATAGCAAAATGAATTTTAAAGTTACTGGCTGTAAATATATCGGACTTACTTATGAAGTTAAAACTCCATCAGGTAGTATCCATTGCTTCTATTGCCTGTATTATCTCGTTGAGAAATAGTATTCTCTAGATGAAGTGAAAAAATTTCATTATGGATTATTTAATCAACAGCAGTCAACAGTCTGCTTTATGTCACCACTCACAGGGAAAACAACTCTTGATTTTCCATTTCTAAAACCCCTAATGTAAGAGATTCCTAATTACTTGACCGAAAAAGTAAACACCTAATGCTTGTTCAGACATCAAGATACATAGACGTGATTACCAAGCGTATTTGGTTTTCTAGACACCAAATGCTAAATCTATTAGTATTTCCTGGTGTTCTTCTGAATTTTAAATACATTCATTTAAATTGGAAAGACTAGAGAGATATTTGTCATTTAACCTGTTAAAATATAGTTTTGATAAAGTAATAGGGCAACAATAAAAAGCCTTATATGATTTATGAACACAATTCAAACCTGTAATTTCTTTTTGTACTGTATAAAATTTACTTTTGTTACAGTTATTTAATAAAAGTATTTGCACATACCTGTTAACACAATGTCATATTTTTACCTGATTTGAAGAAATATACAAATTTCATTAACACTAAATTAAATAATTTACCTTAGTACTTTACTATATAACTGCTTTGTTTCCAGGAACACAGCACCTGCTCATACAGGCTTAAAGAGGGTTTCATAACTGAGTTTAAGGGTACATTTAAACTATAAAATAGAGCAATGAATATTACTTTTGCATTTCATGTGGCAAGAAATATGAAAGCACCACTGAATGGAAAATGTGTGAATCAAATATTTCTGGTATTCATTGCTACTTGGAAATACATAGCTGTACAGGATCCACAGAATGCAATCCATGAATGTAGAATGTCTTTGTTCATTTGTAACTATATATCATCTTTTCAGATTCCACACGTAAGTAAAATTTTACTACTGACAGATCATTGCAGATAGTATAAATGTGAAACACTACAAATTAAGACAATAAGAGGATTTTATAGAACATATATAGAGAAGAAGTTGCATAGAATTTGAGTCATGAACTTTCTTCATAATATTCCCCCAAATATGAACTCTGTGGAAATGTAAAATGAAGAAGTCTAAATCTTGTTTTTCCTCACAAGAGATTTGGTGATTACTTTTTGCAAGAAAGATCATTTAACTGAAAATGGTGACTCTCATTTTAACCTCAGTGAACGTGGTTTTGGTTTAAAGTGAACATCCACCCTCCCTTTGGGGACCACTTTGAAGTCAATCTAATTTCTCCTTTTCAGAAGTTTTTCTGTGTTCGGCTATTGTAAAATTTTGAGTTTACTGAGGTAGTGAAGAGGAGTTGGAGAATTGAAGAAGATTTGTGAAAGAGGAACGAGAAATCCCTGTCCCTTTCTCCCTCATGTTCAGAGCTGTAGCTTAGTTGAAAGGGGTAGGCCACTGGGGATGTGACTTTGAAGGGCATATTCTTGTCCCCACCTCCTTCCTTCTCCCTCTGCTTCCTGGCTGCCATGAATTGAACAGCTTTCTTCCATCAGGCCCTTCCACCATGACCATGCTGACCACGAACTGATACCATGAACTAAAATCAACTTCTTTTTCTTTAAATTGTGAATATTGATATTTTGTCCCTGCAATGGGAAGGTTAGGCTAGTACAGATTTTGGTACCAGAGAAGTGTGGTAATTGCTGTGACATTACCTGAACGTGTAGTTTAGAAGTCCTTGGAACTGGTTTGCAAGAGGAGTTTGGAAAGGTTTGGGGTTAGAGACGGTTTGTTGGCTAGAGAAGCCCTATAATACTGTAAGTTGAGCTTTATGGGAGAATCTGGTTGGAGTTCACAAGACCAGAACACTGATAGAAGTCCAGACAGTAAAGGCCAAGCTCAAGAGGTTTTAATTGGGAATAATGACCCCACTGGCATTTAGTTTGGAGGCATTGTGTGTTACACTCTGTCATGTCATCAGAATCTTTGTTGAAAATTAGTTGGTTGAAGATGTGTGAATTTACTTCTAGCTTCTCTGTTTTTGTTCCATTGTTCTATAGGTATGCTTTCATGCCAAACCATCTGTTTTGATTATTATAGCTTTGTAATATATTTTGGAGTAGGATAATATAATACCCCCTGCTTTGTTCATTTTGCTCTAGGTTGTTTCAGCTATTTGGATTTTATCATGGTTCCATACAAATTTTAGGTTTGTTTTATAATTTCTATGAATAATGTCATTTTTTTTAGGTATTGTACTGAATCTGTACATTGATTTGTGTAGAATGGGCATTTTAACAATTGAATCCTACAATCCATGAATGTAGAATGTCTTTACAATTTCTTTAATCAGTGTTTTACAGTTTTCATTGTCGAGATTTTTTACATCTTTGGTTAAATTTATTTTCAGGGTTTTTGTTCATTTTGCTATTGCAAGTGGAATTCCTTTCTCTATTTCTATTTCAGGTAATTTGCTATTGGAGTATAGTAACTCTACCCATTATTTTTATTTTATTTTATTTCATTTTGGTGCTGGGGATTGAACTCAGGGCCTTGTTCTTGCTAGGCAAGTGCTATATCACTGAGCTAAATTCCAAACCCTCTACCGATTATTGTATGTTGGTTGGTTTTATATCTTGCAATTTTGCTAAATTCACTTATTAGCTCAAACAGTATTTTGGTGGCATTTGTGGGGCGTTCTACATACAAGTTCGAATCATCTGCAAACAGTAACAATTAGATTTCCTCTTTTCTAGTTTGAATGGTCTTTTTTTATTTCTCTTGCCTGGTTGCTCTGGCTCAGATTTCCAATACTATGTTGAATAAAAGTGGTGAAAGTAGGTGTTCTTGTTTCCAGATGTTAGGAAGTTTTCAGCTTTTCTCCATTTAATATAATTTTAAGTATTATATATATGGAATGAACTATTTTGAGGCATTTTTCTTCTGTACCTAATTTTTTTAGCATTTTTATCATGAGTGGATGCTGAATTTTAGCACATCGATTTTATTAAATATGAATACAGCCAGGCATGGTAGTATGTGCCTGTAATTTCATCACTTGGGAGGCTGAGGCAGAAGGATCACTGTGAGTTCCGGGCTGGCCTGGGCTATGTAGTAAGTTCAAGTTCAGCCTAAACTACAAAGTGAGATGCTGTCTAAAAACAAAAACAAAAACAAAAACAAAACAAAAACATGAATACATACAATTCTACCTGTAGTTATATCAAACTATTTTTAGTTCCATGTTCTGTCTAAACCTTAATCCTTTTTATATCATTACTTCCCCATGGAGTGTTCTGCTTAGTGCTCTCGTGTACCAGTTACTTTTCTTAGAACCAGAGCTGGGTAACTTGTTTCTTTCATTGGAATTGCTTAGTCACTGTCAAGCCTACATCCTCATCCTTAGTGCCTCAGTTCATCCACACATAATAAACTCTAGGTTTTCTGAGGGCTGGACTCTGCCTTGTTTACGCATATAAGCACAGCACTTGGCAAGAGGCCTGTTTGATGAATGCTTAATCAATACTAAAAATTTATCATTACAGAGGGATTTATAATCCCTTAAATTCATTTAATCCTGTGAAAATCAAGCACGGTGTGTGTGTGTGCGTGCACGTGTGTGTGTGTGATGGAAGTTGAATATATAAAGTACGTCAGTTTACAGTAGATAATTGGCCTAATTTTCATGCAGGCTGTTCTGCATCAAGATTACTTGAAGACTTGGCACGGGTGACATTGTCTTGCTCCTGGGTTGTTCCTCTTATTCTAACAGCAGTGATTATGTTTGAAGTCTGTCTCATATTGTTGAAATTCTGTTGATATTTAATAAAACTCAGAGAACAGCTTGTAAAAGGCAGTACTCATCCCTGCTGAGAAAAAGAGAGAGAGAAACAAGTGAATCCTCTTCTAAGCAATTTCAAACGTTTCTGCTGTAAACTTAATAGAGTAATTTTAACTTCTTGGCACTTAGCAAGGTCAACATTGGTATACTTTGTACTTACGCATTATACTGGGAAATTGGATCCAGAGGTAAATTGGAGTTTCCTTTTCTTAAAAGTTGTCTAGCCAAGATACACAATCCATGAACAAGAGTACTTTGGTGGGAATACTGTTGAAGTGTATACCTGGACAATGACTTGTTTTCCATATCCTAAAATCCCAAAAGTTTACCTCCTTCAGGTTTTCATCTATATTTATTATTATTTTATATTATTTTTATGCAACTGAAACTGTAGACCAGGCTAGTTTATTTTGTTGTAGAATATTAAGAAGTCTGAGAGTGGCTGTCTAAAGCCAGTGCTTCTTATATGAGTAATCTTTTTTAAAAAAATTACATTTATGAAGAAATATTGGTGCATTTAAAACTCCCAGCATTTAAAAGATATACGAATTTCTAGTTTTGTTTTTTTTGTTTTTTTTTTTTTCTGGTGGTGCCGGGGATCGAACTCAGGCCCTTGTGCTTGCAAGGCAAGCACTCTAATCACTGAGCTAAATCCCCAGCCCCTAAATTTCTAGTTTTAAGGAAGCCATTACAACTTTTTCCTTTCTAACACTTACAGGTTTTCTAAGAGTCATTAAAATCAATTATTTGCTAATTATTGCATTGATAACATTGTAGGATATAACTAAAGAAAAACAGTTCCGCATGTCTTATTAATTATACTACCAAAAATTAGTAAGTAATTTAGTAAATAAATAGGCAAATTAGTAAATAATATTACATTGGTACAATGGTAATCACTTTAAAATTGTCTAGTGAGAACTAATTCCTAGTTAAGACATGTATGTATTTAAGGACAAATGGAATAGAAGTACAAAAGATACAGGATTTACAACTATGTGGTTTTGTGTGTGTGTGTGTGTGTCTGTGTGTGTCTGTGTGTGTGTTCAGGGACAGCTCAGGGCCCTCTCACTGAGCTCCATCCCCCCCACCACACACACATATTTTTATTTTGAGACACGTGTTCCCTAAGTCATCAAGTTTCCCAGACTGGTCTCACCTTGAACTTGTGATACTCCTGCCGCAGCCTCCCAGGATGGTGAGAAAGGAATTTATTTGGGTAAAAACCCCATTCAGTATTATTTTTCTTCTGAATATTATCCAACACATTTCAGTCTCTGAAGTATGCAGCTTGGGGTAGAGGTCTCTCAAGAACCAGCTTACTTAAGGTCTGTCTGGTATTTCTTGTTTGAGTCAAATGGAAACATCCCTAACAGGCTCTGCTTCAGGAGATTTAACTCTCTTCTTCCACACTTTGGAGAACGACAAGGTAAAGAAGCCCCAAACAGGAAAGCAGTCAAACCATGATTTCAGTCTTTTAAAACTTCTCATTTTGTTTACGCTAAAGATTTATGGATTATGTTCCTCAACCATCCATATTTCCAAAAAAAAAAAAAAACAAACAAAACACTATTTAGATTCTTTTATTGCTGGCTGATGAAACACATCACTGACTGTAATCCCATTATGAGTACTTGAGTCAAGGTTTGGAAAATAAAGTAAAATCTGGAGCTTCTTTAATGGAACAAAGATGTCACAGTATCAAGACAGTGAGCCTATAAGCCTGCGAAGAGAAGAAATGACAGCTGGGTGTGCTGTAAACACTTTTGCATCAGGACGCAGGAGACTAGGTATAGACACTAACTTCCTGTACATCTCAGGCAAGACATTTCACACTTCTGACTGCTGAACTTGATCAGAGGGTTTCATCCTTTTAATTTTTCTCCTTAATTTTTTTCTTTTTAAGATTTTTCTCTTTTAATCTTTTTTCTTTTTTTTTTTTCAGAGCAGACGTCCTTTAAGTATAAAGTCATAAGCAGAGATGGCTTTTGACAGTTACTCGTTTATCCTGTCATTTGACAAGTACTGTATTTATTGAGTACCAATTATATGCTTAGCACTGTTCGAGGTATCGATACATAAAACCTGAAACAGATTGAAATCCATCATGATGTGGTGGAGACAGGATGTAGGAGCAGGCAACCTGCCCTCCTGCTCTACGCTCTAAAACTAGGAGTCTATTAGAGCAGTTTGAAAGCCACTGAGATTTCCCTTACCTTTCTAATAATCTGGTTTCTACAAACAAGATTGTAGAATGATTAGACACGGAGGCAGCCAAAACAAATTACTTAGAATTGTCATGGTCAGGCTCCTGTACAATGTCACCCCACTAAACTGACATTTGCTTTTTGTTGGGTGGCATTTTACTTCAAGAAGAAATAGACAAATGCACCACAATTTTGAATTTAATGAGGTCTTTTTTGGATCTCAATTTTTCTTTGTATTGAGGTTCATTTTTGTCCTACTAGGGAATACACTGATGCCCCAAGATCCATTTTTTTCCCAAGATCCATTTTTATATACATAGCTATCCAAGGAACTCTTAATTATTTGTTTTAATTTTATTTAATAAATAATGTTGGTAAATCAAATAAACATTGGATACTCGCATTTGAACAAGTTAAGGTAGAACCAAAATATAGTTTAATTTCTAATCTAGGGAGAGAGAGAAGAAAACTAGAAGAAGGGGAACAGCTGTCATTTAGGATTTACATAGAGTACTTTTACCGCACAATTAAAATATAAAACCACTTATCCTCACTATCAGTCAAAGATAATTTCCTCTGGTTCCTTGTATCTGAATCCACCAAGTAATGCACCAGGTGTTTTCTTTTTCTTTTAAGAAAAAAAAGAGTTTCTGAAATTACATGAAGTTTAAATGATTTCAGTCCTGGTTAGAAAATTTAGCTTGATATCTAATGGTTATCATCACCTTATCATTCAATAATATTTCATTTCCCACACCTGCCTTCTAGAGCCATTTCAATCATGAGTAACAGTGGGGAAGAAAAACGATAAACATTATGTGTGCTGCAAAGGTCTTGTAGTTTTGAGCCAAGTTGGAAAAGGAGAACAACTATTACTACAGGGCTGAGTCCTGCAGGGAGTCTGGAGTTCTGCCCTGACAATACCAAACTCTGCAACTTTATTCTCTTTGTGGTTTTTAAAAAGACTTGATCTTTCTAATATTACATTCTGAAAGCCAACTTGATAGATACTCTATTTCTGGAGAGCTTTGTAGGCAGAATTATGGAAAATTCTTGTGGTTGTTGTCATGTTTTTTGATGAAGGAGCAAAGCACAGAATAAATTGTGCTGATTTGCATGGAGTTTGAATATTCACTGAGAGTCCCTCCTGAACTGAGTCTTCTTTATGTTGTAGAGAAAGAAGCATTATCTCTAGCAGCTGGAAGATAACTCGGGGACTTAATGTACTTTGGGACTTTGCCAATATGCTTGGCACGAACCTGGAACCTGGGTACGGTGGTGCAGAGGTTCAGTGAATAAGTATTCAGAGTAGTGCTGGTAGTTGAAGCAGATAGGTGTTGGCTTGTGTGATATAATTTAAGAAGCTAGAAGGCCTTTGGAGTGAGATACCTCTCTGTCAATGTTCATCATATTTAGTCATTGCTCTGAGATAAGATCGTATATCTAAGAATGAAAATAAATTATCTGGGAGGCATGTTAGTCAACGTTACCTTAGCAATATTCCATTCATCAGACAAACCCACAGAGTGCGGGAACCTGAACACATAGTACACTCAGAGAGCAGTTTCTGTTGAGAAAACAGGGTTGGGTTGGGATGCAGAATATGTGGAAAGATCCAAGGGAAATAATCATGGGCCACGTGGGAGGACTCAATGCGCAACTGTAGGACGGATTCAGCTCTGCCTCAGTTCCTCCTTCCACTGAAGTAATGAGCATGCAAAGTCATCTTGCCATTGGAGTGTTTTTGTCTTATGAAAACTCCCTGACTATTAGCTATCCAGCGTTCCTTCAAAGCGCTGTTTACATCCAGTATTTAGCACAAAGACTTGAGAGTGCTAAGTCCCTTTCTTTACATCACTCAAACTTCATTCTCCTTTCACTCAAACTTTATTCTCCTCCCTTCATTTTACAGAAAAATGTAACTTTCTACCTCCTACTTGGTTCCATTACCACCTTTCCATCTGAAGGCTCATGAACAATTTCTGCTGGACAGCGGCTGTCGGTCAGAGGCTGCGCTCTAGATGTAGAAAGTGAACGATCTGAAAGTTTGAAATCCATCCTCCTGTTGTGCACTGGGCCTTCCCATGTGGCCCATGGTTATCTCTCTTGGGTCTTTCCACATATTCTGCATCTCTACCCATCCCTGTTTTCTCAACAGAAACTGCTCTCTGAGCATACTATGTGTTGAGGTTCATTCTGTGGGTTTGTCTGATGAATGGAATGTTGCGAAGGTAGCCATGAGTAATATGCCTCCCAGAAAACTTTTTCATTCTAATAGGAGCATATAGGGTCTTATCTCAGAGGAATGACTACAACACAATGAACTCTGGGAGAGAGATATCTGATTCCGTAGGCCTCCTTCTTGCATCTTAAGTCTTTCTATTTTCCTTTCTCATGCATTTCAAATAGTGGTTGAGAGAAGTATAGAGACTTAAGAATTTCCTTTCTTCAACAATCCCCAAACCCAGACAGCAGCTACTTTGTGTTTGTCCTAAATAATTTCTAACCTTTCCTACATAACTACATTCCTTAATGTGATTCAGCTAATCAAATAATAGAAATTTAAAATGTGATATATATATATATATATGTATATTTAGCAATTCCCCAAGATGAATGTAATTATTATGTGTCACAAAGATACACTGGTAAATAAAAATACCTAAGCCATCCTGTATTTCTGAATGGCTGTGGACAAAGATATTTGCTAGAGAACTGTTCTCCCAGATCGTGTTCCTGCCCATCCAGAGAGGTTAGGGAGAGTTATTAGAATCAGGGAAAGGACTGAATATTGAATGTTAAATGAGTGGTAGACAATATACAAGCTTTTGTTTCCCAGGGTCCTATATTCAATTTTATAGTTTTTTATCAGAACTATAATGACAATTCTTTGAATTTATTTGTTTAACATCTTGCCTTCATCTTTCTCCTTTCTTTTCATACCCCTTTTTTGCCTACCAGGGTAGCCCTAGAGGAGCACTGTGACTCCAGAGTATCAGAGAAAGGAGCAGCTTTGTCAGATGTGAAAATTACCAACACTAATGCTCGAGGAAGGCTTCCCAGTGGTGCGTCAGAGTTGGCAGAGGGAGGATCCAAAGACCGCTTTGGATTTGCCTTGTCATTCTAAACCTCTGTCTATACCACAGAACCGTAATGACATATTTCTTTATCTGGGAATCCCCAATTGCTGTTAGAATCAGGAAGTAGTAGATGCCTCGTATCCCAGTGTGGCTCGAACAGACTGCCCATACAGTCTAAGTTGACCTGTCCCTATGTGTGGCCAGATGCAGTTCACCACAGAATCAGATCTGCTTTCCACGGGTTTGGCCCAGTGGCAGCCCAGACTCACAGGCAGCCCCAACATTTTAGTTGTTATTTTTGTTTAAATAAGGGATGTGAATATTCTGAAAAGGACTCCACAGGGCACGATTCCTCTGAAAGTCCATATTGTCTTCAGTACACTAGCTCTGCTGTCTTTTACTCTTGCTTCCTACTCTCGTAGGATTCAAAAGAGCTCAGAAGGGGAAATGGCAACCAAATCTTCTGTGGGACCAATAACTACAAAGGCATTGTGAATGGGAAGAAATCTTTCAACCATAAACAGATTTTTTTTTAGCCTTCTCTGCTGCTCCCAGTAAAGAAAAGCAGGCAGCTGGAAGAACATTTCTGCACTGTTCTCAATTAATTTTCCCTTTTCCCCCCTCAGTGAGAGGAGAATGAGCAATCTCTACCCAACCGTGCTGTGACTGGAGTACATTAAGGCACACAAAGAGAAGACTGGCCTTTGAGTCTTTTTTTTTTTCCATATTTTTGCAGACAGCTTCAGTCCAAATAAGGTTCTTACTCCTCCTGAGATAATTCCTAACATTTCTAAATGGGTTTCAAATCCCCTACCAATTCCACTATCAGTAATGAGCACCGTATTTCACAGTGGGCCAGTTAGTTGGGCAAATGCACATTTTTATAACTATCTGGTCTCATTTGACATAATTTTAGCAAATATCTAAAGAGAATTATTTAGAAATCAGGGAGGCAAGCAGCACCTCACAATTATGATAGAAATATGGAGGATTAAGAAAGATTAAAATAAAAACACTGCCACTAGCAACATCCTGGAGTTATTTCACTCTCTCTCTCTGACACAAAATGTTTTACATTTTGTTCTATTCAGGTGGTTTTCACTCCATTTCCAAAATTACTTTTAGAGTCTTGGGGCTGGGGATTTAGCTCAGTGATTAGAGTGCTTGCCTTGCAAGCACAAGGGCCTGAGTTCGATTCCTGGCACCACAAAAAAACAAAACAAAACAAAACTTTTAGAGTCTTGAAGTTTTTCTGTGGTGATGGAAGTTTGTTCTTTGAGAATAGACTTTAAATTTAGAGAACTGCCCAAAGGAAGAGTCCAGTGACTAAGGTAGATGATCATGACTGGTAATACTGATGGAAATGATTTTTCCACATAAAATTCACACTGTAGTCTCTGTAAGCTAATACTGTCATTTTATAAAATGACTCTTTCAAGAGTTTCACTCTAGATTGTTGTGCTTTTTCTCTTCTTGTTCAGCTTCTAGGTGCTGTGGTTTCATTTATGCCCTTGTTTGCCTGGAATTGGTCTAAATCACGCAGCTGGGGCTGGGTTGCTAAAGCTTCCTGGAACTCTAGTCCACTTCAAACACATATTTAATTATATCAATTGCAGTTAAGATAATTAAATTGTGCTTTTTTTCCTTTGCAGAATGCTAAAAGCAAAATAGCTTCTGCATTAACAAATTAAACATCGAGAATGCTTTTAGAAATGTTAAATTATCTTCAGGTATGCCAAGTAGATTCAAGCCCAGGTGGAACCTTTCTTTTTTCATTTTTCTCACTCCTCCCTCCCTTTTTTCCTCTCCCTCCCTCTTTCTTTTTCTCTCCTAGAACATAGATTTAATTAAAGTTGCCTCACAGTGAAAAAAATCAACATATGCCAAACATGTAGGTGAAGTTATCCTCCCTAGTGAAAGAACTGCTCTGCTTCTTGGCCTCAGCCACTGCTGTGTTTTCACTTCTTTTTTTCTCCAAGTTCACACTTAAGGCACATTTTAATGCTTCTGTGACCACCACCTATTTCCTGTTATTGTGTTTCTTATTATAGGCTGCCATCCTTGGAACTCTTATCTTTTCATCATCTTTTTAGTCCTTTTAGTTGAGGTAACTTTGCCAGAGGCAGGGAAAACTGAATGGACGCTGTTCATATCTGAATGGGAACCACACTATTATCTATTAAAATAAAGGCTGAACATCCAAGTCCAATGTGCTTACCACTTGTATTGTGGTTTTATTGTTGCTGTTTTAGCTGCAAGCCAGAATGAAACTTTTGAATTTTCAAAGACTTATTTTTTCCTCCAATTTTTTTTTAGCCTAAGATTGGACTTTAGTGTGTCAACAGATCTCTTTTACATTATTTTTGGCTAAAACTAGAAACCAATTGTGTTGAAAAATATTATGAGAATACCTCTCCCTCTAAGATTTCTAGCCCAATACAGTAAACTCTAGAGGTTTGGATTATTCAGATAAGACATGGAAATATCTAGTGTTTTTGGATTATCTGCTTAACCAAATCCCAGTGCTGAGCTGCTAGAAGTTTTCTTATCAAGAATGAACTAAGTGCATATTACAGTGACCTAAAAGAGGAGACAAATGGGCTACTACATAAATGTGAAGGGAATCCCAAACCTCATAGCGATACTTTCAACACATGGCTAAGAGAAAGTCTAATTTATGTACATTTCTCAGACTAACAGATATTTTACAGGATGCCTGTTTCTAACATGACTAACATGAATTATATGGCTGAGTTAATCTAAATATTCCATAATAAAAAGAAAAAAAACAAAACTCTAGTTATCCCAAGATTATTTTAAAAAAATGTATTGATGAAAACTTGGATTCTTGTTTGAAAGGAAGATTTTTAATATTTCTTAATTTGTGAACCATGGTGGCAATTTAATGAACACTTTACATATTTTCTGTATTGCATGACAAATATTGAAAATAATCTTCTCGAGGCTTTCTAATTAAAGAAACAATCAAGGTAAACACATATTTTCAATTTAAATGTGCCATGAGCTTTAACATAACTATGTAGAAGGTTCATTGGAGATAGAGGTTAGCATGCGAAAACCTCAGGTAGCATTTTAAATAAACTGTGCAGTGGTCACAAGATGTGTAGACAAATCCTAAAGGAAGAGTAAGGATTTCCTTGCAGACAGAAGGGTCAGAGGAAGTGGAAGCAAGGCATTTTAGAAGGACCACATGTGCTCGGTGATAAGTTAGAAAGCCAGATGCTGCCATTTTATACATCTTACCATTGCTCCGTACGTGTGTTGTAGTGTATGCTGCGCTATATACAGTACCATAAACTCTAGGTACCTCGTGCAAGTTTGGAAGCACACACAAAACACTTAGAACAGTGCCCAGAATACAGTAATTTAATAATATATGTCACCAATTACATTAGCTATTCTCTTTATGTCTATTCATTCCTATTGATAATGCCACATAGAAAAATGACAGGGTAGCGGATCAACTTATTCATTTATTCTTACATACTTATTAAGCACTTACATATGGCCAATACTGGTGATTCTAAGGTAAAGAGGTCAATCTTGCCCTTATGGAGCCTAATGTTTAAGGCTGAGACGAAAGAAAACCAAGGAAGTCATCAAATAAGCAGAGAATATGAATTCAGGGATCCAAAAGCTTTGAAAGAACATGAAAATTCTTGGCGGTGAGGCAGGAGACATGTCACCTACTGTCACTGTTAATGTCCTCCTGAAAGAAGTCATAACCCGAGTGCAACGTGGGACCCGTTCTGTAAAGGCCTGAGGCAGAAATGAGCTTGGCACGTTCCAGAAACAGTAAGAAGGCCGCTGGCTTCAGCACACAGGGAATGAGAGGGGAAAACAGGAGATGAGGCTGAAGAGTTAGACATTGGCTGAATCACGCTGGGCCAAGGGGACATGTTAAGAATGTGGAGCTTCATTCCCAGTGCCAGGGAAAGTCTCTTTAGCATGAACAGGTAACTAAGAGGCACAATCAGTCTCCTGTTCAAAAGTCCTTCACCCTGTCCTGTCGCCAAGCACTCTATTCAGTGTAGCTGCTCTGAACTGCCGGGTCCCCCATGTCCTCCCACTCCCCTTCAACGGCAAAGCCATCCTGCCCCCTAGGAACCCGTGGGAATGTGTCCTCCTTCTTTCTAAACCTGCTCTGCCTCTCGTGGGTTGCATCCTGGGCAGAGTCCAGAGTGGCCCACATCGCCTGCGCAGCACGGCCTGCCTGAGCCTTCAAAGGGAAGCCCCGAGGGGGGATTATCGGGTAGAATGCACAAAAGAAGGTGCGAGGGATGGAGACTTTCTAGGCAGGCGAGAATCCCCAGGAAGAGTCGAGGCCAGAGAGCTCAGTGCTTCCTGAGAAGGAAAGTAGTTCAGGGACTTGAGTTGGAGCCGAGCTCCTTAATTTCGTTTACATTCTTTTGTTGCTTCTCCTGCATTGACCTTTTCTGCTCTACCTTTGTGCAGGATCTACACACATTCAGTGGACTATTGCTGCGATCTAGTCTTTCACAACAAAGCAACTTTTGGCAATAAACTTACTCTGAATATTGGTCTCTCCTCATGTAAAATGGGGGTGCAAATCAACAGCATGGTGAGCTTGAGGGAATTAATCTGTATGTCAGGGGAATGGATACAGCTAATAGAGCAACTGGAATACAGAACGTAATCAACAAATATTAGTCAAGTTCTGTTCCTCAGTTCTGTTTATAAGAATGTGTTGATTGCTCAAATTCCTCAAAACCCTAATATTGCTCCTTAGTATATTACCAAGGAGCTTCTTACTCTTTTTGAATTTCCCCAAGCTCTCTGTGCTGTATTATTGCTCTTGTACATATCTTGTCTATTCATCTTTCATCAAAAGTGATTTATTAGCTCCTTTTTGAAGGTTCCTTCCTTTCATATTTAAGTCTTCTCTCAGGCTTACAAAGTTTTATTCACTCCATTTGTAAAGTCTCTTCCTTCATTATCCTTCACAGGTAATTTTCTGCGATATATGATGGGAAGAGAAATTGTGACTCTTCCGAGAATATAGTTTCTTTAAATCTGACACTTTATAAATCAACTCTGCTAAACCCTTTTCTGAAAAATGGGATTGGGAAATATTTATAATTATTTTTTCTTTTTTTGATCATTTTAGTATTGTGCGTAATTTAAATGAATAATACGCCTCAAGATTTTTTCCTATTCTGATTATTTTTTCCATCAAACCTTTGTGGAATTAAAAAAAGAGAATGTGGTTACATTGAGTCCAAATTTACTGAGCAAATACCTGTAGATTTGTGGTTGAGGGATTGATGTTGAATTTTCTGGTTTTCTAGAAAGCTTGAAGCAGATGTGGTGCAAGCCATAGGTCAGGGCCATCAGAGGCTAGGTTAGCTTTTATATCACAGATTTGAACTAAGGATTTTTGGAAGTAAAATATTAATAAGTTTACTACCATATTCCAAGCAAATTGTCTGCTCAGTTGTTTTCGCCTATCCTAATTGGCACAAAGATTTTTAGAGACACATTTTGTTCCAGACCTTCAGGATAATTTCTGACAGGAAGTCTCTTGTCTCTCAAAATAATTGCTCCTTGTTCAGCTTGTTTTACTGCGAATATAAAATGAAGTATTTGACATTGAATGTAAGTGGGCTCATAGTCATTCCCTCTAATTTACTGCAGAAGGTGAGCCCGTATCATACAAATGGAGAAAACTAAAATCCTGGCTGGTGTACCAGAGAATCATGTTTAGCAGTAGCACACATCATATCTTACCCCTCCTTTGGTTCTTTGGCATCCAAAGTTTCATTTTTTACCTCATTTTAGGGAGCTGGTTTGGATTAAAGTCATAGAAACTGAATTGCCTCCAATATCTACATCAGGAAGTAACTCTAGCTCAAGATAAAGGTCATTGGTGGGACAGTAAGTTTGTATTGCTTATTCTGGCTTCTCTTTTCCCATCCTGGAGATCGTCTGAAGAACAACTAATGGCTTATCCTTTATAAGCATTAAATGTTGAAATACAAGCTATTGCAGGCTGATTAACACTTCCCTTGATGGAGTGTACAAGTGTCATGTAAAGCAAAGTGGACTCTGTTTGTGATGTATTGGAATGGACTTTCCGCTGCGGTATCTTTGAGCCAACACCACAATGCTTTGGCTCCCGGTTGCTCATGGAAACTTCCAATTGACTGTTTCTTTACATCTGGCAGTTGCTCTCAAGAACAGCCCTACATGCAGCACTTAAATGGGTTTATGCATTTCTAACGCTGAAATTTGTTTGAACATTGTTTTGTTATGAATTGTCATCTATTGAATTCATTTGGAAACACCATGGGCTATTTGATGGGGGTTATATTTGATGACACACATGAAAATCTAAGTAATTCATCACCTTGAACAATGATTATTTACACTATTTCACAGGTATTAGATGCAATGACTATAAAAGGTGATTTTTTAGACTTAGAATACTTAAAAATCTTGAGTGAATTATACAAAGAAATCATTTTATAGTTATACTTATTTTAAAATTGCACAGTACAAAGCATTAGAATAGTTTATGTAAGTATCAAAACCTTTACTAAAATTATCTTTATATTTTGCATGGTAATACACTCAATTATACATTTTTTGAAGGAGAAAAAATAGATAAATGAGTTTATGTTGGTTAAAGATACTAGAAAATAATACTGACTTTCTAATTTGTAAAAGGTTTGTTCCACTGGCTATATTTTCCTGAAATTTCAGAGAAATAAACTCAAAAGTTTTTCTGTGCATTTCTGTGATTTAGTAAGTAGGAATGTTATTCAGTAAACATTCATAATGATAAATGAAATAAATCAGGCATGCAATTTTACATATCTCATGGTTTCTCCTATGTGAGAAACCCAGAATATAAATAAAAAGCAAAATAAAAGGTAATATGTAACGGGGAGATAGAGCTTTTGCAAAAGGGAAGGGGACCAAGAGATGGAGGGAGGCGGGAGGGAGAGGAAGAAAAGAATTGAGATGTGTTATGTACATGCAATAACTCTCCATGAGGAATGCAATCATTATGTACTGCAAACATGGACTAATAAAAAATAAAAATTTAAAATATCAATAATTATGGGAGACTAACCAACTCAGTTCTTCTGGTGGCAAATTGGAACAAGGATTTTTTTTTTTAGTAACACTAAGAAATGCTATACAATATTTTCTAAAATTAAAATAAGTAGTAAGTTCAACAGTTTCACCACATTTATGTGTAAAACATAATTATATAAATTGCTGAAAGAAAATTTGGAGATATTTCAATATTGAACATATTTGTAAATGAAGAGCAAAAGACCAATAATCATAGAATATGGAAAAATGTCTTTCAAATGTTTTTATCTATATTCACTCACTGACTAAATAAAATTTTAAATTGGAAACACACTGCAGGAATGTTTAAAGAAATAGCTTAAATGTGTAAAAGGCAATCTAGAATAAAACTGACACAGTATTTAACCTGTTACCTTTAATTTCATTTTTTTATTGAACCAAGAAGATTTATTGGTAAATTTTAGATATACATAGTGATCCATAGTTAATTCATACCTGTACATGCTATATCTTATTTTTTTCCCCTTCCTCATCCCCTCAACTCCTCTTATCCTCTTTATTTACAACAGCTTTATTTACATTTTTCTATTTTTTCCTCTTTTTCTTTTTTTTCTTCCTTCCTTTCTCCTTCCTCCCTCTCTAGTTCTCTTCTCATTTGAATATTTTCTTTCTTTTTAACAATATCTTTTATACATTTTTGTCCTTATTTACACTTATGGTTTCTCATACTGGAGAAGCAATTTGATATGTATTCATGTGTGTCTGATTTATTTCACTTAAAAGTACGTTCTCAAGGTACATCCATTTACCTATAAATGTTTCAAGTTTATACTTTTTATGGCAGAGTAGTACTTCATTGTATTAAAAAAACACATCTTCTTCATCCATTCATCAGTTGCTGGGCGTTTGGGTTGTTTCCATGATTTAGCTATTACAAATTGTGTTGCTATAAACATGGTTGTGCATATATCACTGTGGTATGATGCTATTAATTCTTCTGGGAAGATAGCAAGAATAGTAAGAAGAGGAATAGCTCGGTCAAATGGAACCTCTAGTGGTAGTTTTTTTCAAATGGTTTCAAAAACTAATTTAATGTTCTTTACTTTTTAGAAATTTCTATATTAATTGTAGAAATTTAAAATAATATATATGTACTAAAAAGAAAATACTAACACCTTTCACTATTTTAAACACTATCAAATGTAGATTTTCACTCATTTTAGATGTATGCATTTGTCCTTGGCTATTCTTCAGTATAGGTTAAATGTTATTTCTCAGAGGGCACTTTATCATTTAATTAGGTTTGACCTATTATATAGATAAGTGGTTATTTATCATATTCTACCATGTTTTAATTTGTGTACTTGGAAACTTTTTGTTTCTCACATTTTAGATAAAATATCCATCAGCTCTTGGACTCTGTCTTTTCTGTTTATTACTTTATTACCAGCACTGTATCTTGTATTGTACATAAATATAGGTTCAATTATTTTTCCACATGAACTATCAAATTATCTTAATTTGCATTATCAAAACAAGAGCCCTCAGATTGATAGTTGACTGATATACCACATTATAATTCTAGAGTCCTGGAAACTGGGAGAATGAGTATTTTCATACTACTCAATCTTTCCATTTGTAAACATCATCTTTTTATAAACATGATCTTTTTAGTTGCTCAAAATATTTTTTTCCCCAAGAGTTATTTTTCACATAAGTCCTACCAATTGCTACATAAATATTTCATACCTCCTTGCTACTAGTTAAGGTCTGAATGCTTGGGTCTTCCACAATTACTAGGTTGAAATGTCATCTCCCAGGTGTTAGTATGAATAAGTGAAACTGGGAGGCTGGCAGGTGAGGAGGCAGAGCCCTTAGAGCTGGGATCAGCCTTGGGGCGGGGGGGCTCTTCCTGCTTTCACCAGTGAGCATGCACAGAAGATGCTGCTATGAGGAACGGGTCCTCACAAAACATGGAATCTGCTGGCACCTGGATCTTAGACTTCTCAGCTTCCAGAATTGAGAGAAATGAATTTCTGTTCCTCTAA
>PVJO010026471.1:0-21078 GCA_004026905.1 Hystrix cristata
TAATTTCTTCTGTGACCCAGCTATTGTTCAGAAGGATGTTATTTAGTTTCCAAGTGTTTATGTGGTGTTTTTGTTCTCTATTACCATTGAATTCCAGTTTTATTGCACTATGGTCTGATAGTATGCATGGTATAATTTCAATTTTCTTGCATTTACTTAAACATGCTTTATGAACTAGTATGTGGTCTATTTTGGAGAACGTCCCATGTGCAGCTGAAAAGAATGTGTATTCTGTTGTTGTGGGGTGGAACACTCTGTATACATCTGCTAAGTCCATTTGTTCGCAGATTTGATTCAGTTCTGATATTTCTTTGTTAAGTTTTTGTTTAGTTGATCTGTCTATCACCAGACGGAGGCTTGAGCTTGCAGGTCAGGTGATTCCTGGTGCGGATCTGTGCTGGCTCCGCCCCCTCCCGGGAAGACAGCTCCAGACTCCATCTTTGGAGCGAGGCTTGAGCTTGCAGGTCAGGTGCTTCCCAGCGCGGGTCTGTGCTGGCTTGACCCGCGCACCAGCAGGGTGAACATCAAAATTTAAATTTTGGGCTGGGGATTTAGCTCAGTGATTAGAGTGCTTGCCTTGCAAGCACAAGGCCCTGAGTTCGATCCCTGGCATTAAATTAAAGAAAAAAAACGTTCAAGGCTGGGAATATGGCTTAGTGTGAAGGCCCTAGGCTCAAACCCCAGTACTGAGAGGAAAAAAACTGTACCCAGGAGACTAGAGAATACTCATCGGTGGCAGTAATTCATTATGGAGCAGGGCTAGGCAACGCCGTTGGTTGGTTAGCTCTGAGGGGACCAAAGAGATATCATTTCAGTTGTTTGCATTAATAAGCTGCCCCAAAACTTTGCAAATTAAAGCCAAAAGTATTTTTTCTATTTTGTATTATTCTGTGGACTGACTGGGGCTCAGCTGGGTGGGCAACTCACACTCCCTCACCTGGGACCCCTGAACTGGTCGCAGTCAGATGGTGATGGACCTGGGCCTCTGTGCAGCGGGACCCTGACAGTAACTGTTCCAAGACCCTGTGTGACTGCATCCCACTAGTTAATGCTCCGGTGGCCAAGCGTGTGAAACAACAAGAATCACAATAGCGTGGCGACTGGGAGCTGGGCTGCACACAGAGCCGCAAAATAAAGTCTACCATATCTGCACTCAGGAAACTGCTTTTGGGCCCCCAGCATTTCATCTATTTGATTCTCTATTCTCCATCGGAGGTTCACAGAGTTTTTGTGAACTTGCCTCCTTTTCTCAGCTGAGCCAAAAGAAAAATAGATTTCCTCCCACTTTAGTCGAAGATTTTAAGGTGAAAGTAGGGCTCATGCCCTGATGTCACTGCCCCAAATTCTTGCATGCATACACACGCACCACGGTAAGAGCAGTGGGAGTCACCTAGACGGACACCCGGCGGAGGCTGGGGCCTTACGAAGCAGCCATACCACAGGTTCAGCTGTCCTTCTCTAAGTGTCTTTCCCAAAACAGTCTCAGGAAAAGTGTCCCCTGCCCTGAGTGTGCTTCTTCTTTGACAGATAGCTGTTGCCTTGCACGATGGACCAAATCACAACCAAACTCATCACGACTCAAGCGTTTTTGAGACAGTAGCTGGAACCGAACCAGCCACCATTTGACGCTATTTTCACCTTAATGTCATCAGACCTCCCAAGAGATATTCACTTGAAACTTGAGTAAAGACTCTGTTGTCATAGGACAAATTCCTTACTGGTGCCTATAGCAGAGTGACCTGCTGCTGTCTCCAAGAACTTAAACAAGGAAGTACGTCAATCTCTTTGTACGTGGAAAACGTGATTGAAGTGGAAATTTCATGGACTCTTTCCACGTAGTTTATCATTGAACAATGCTAGGAGAGTTCAGAGGCATTTCTCTGCATTTTCTGCCTTCTGTTTCTTTGGTATAATAGGCAAAACTCACCTTTTTAAAAAGTGCATTAAGCTGAATAAGGACTAGGACAGGCACGGCAAAATGCAGGCAGAAATTTTGCAATTTAAATAACAAAGGATTCCAGGACCTTAATATGACAGCAATCTAATCGGCTCCACTTTCAGATACAATCATCCCTTCCCAGCCACCAGAGACTGGTTCCAGCCCCCCCAGGATACCAACATCCTAGGATCCTCAAGTCCCTTATATAAAATGGCTTGGTATTTGCATACAACACAAGCGCATCCTCCTGTCTACTTTAAATCCCCTCTAGATTATGTGTCGTACCTAATACAATGTAAATGCTAGTAAATAGTTATTGTACTGTATTGTTCAGGGAATAATGACAAGAAAAAATATGTTATACATGTTCAGTATGGATGCAATTGTTTTAGTATGTTTATTGGTATTTAGTTGAATGCAAAGACATGGAACCTCAAACATGGAGGACTAACTGCACATGGAAAATAGAAAAAACACGAGATGACACTGCATGCTTTTAATTTTGAGTTTGGTAATTTGCCAAGACCCTCCCTGTAGCTCTTTCTTGCTCATTTCCAGTATAAGGAAAAGGAGCTACCATAACCGAAGAAACTGGTCAGCACCAAGGAAAGATGTAATGGTTTAGATCTAAAATGTCCCCCAAAAGTCTCATGTGTCTGGAAGGTGATTATGTCAGGCAGGCACTGTACCCCTTGGTAGATTTGTCCACTGATGACTGCACAGCTGAATGTGCTTTTAGGAGGTGAGGCTTGGTGAGAGGCAGGTCACTAGGGGTGTGACTCAGAAGGGTGTATTCTTGTCACTGGCTCCTCACTTCTCTCTCTGTGCTTCCCAGTGGCCATGAGGTGATCAGCTTTCTCCCACCATGCCTTTGTGCCATGTTGTTTCTGCCTTGGAGTAACCATGGACTGGACCCACTGAAACTGTGAGCCAAAATAAACCTATCCTTTAATTCATGGGGGTCAGGTAATTTGTCCCATCCACAGGAGAGTTACTAATATAGATGATTAACTAATTCCTCAAGCAAGCACCATGTTGGAGATCTACAGACCATCCTTCAGAAGTTCTCACCCAATCAGCTTCACCTCTAACTTTGGAAAAGATGGCAGTTTCTTCCATTGAACTTGAAGGTGACACAGTTAGCTTGCTTGTGAGGCCACGTGGTGTAGACTATGTGCATTTACATGCTATAATTACTCTGTTCAGCAAGAGATACCCCACCCCCACCTCCCCTTGAGAAACAATCAGAAACCAAGCCCTGCCCAGGGGTGCCGATTCCAATCTTTGGTCTGATGCTCAATCACACATTCACTGAGTGGAGTGCTGAGCTCAACTCATTTCTCTGTGTGATTTTCTTTGTCTCCTTTTCCCTGCTCCTGACCTCTCTCTGCCAGGTGTAAGTTTTAGGAGGCAGGATGTTAAGAGGTGAAGAGCCGAGGTCTAGCCGTCCAGCATGTACTAATTTGTGATCTTTACAAGACACTTAATTTCTCCATGTCTTTTTTTATCTGAAAAATGGGGGCCATTGTGGTTCCCTCCCAGGAGATAAGTGAAGGAAGTAGTTAATACTGTTCCTGGTTCATACATGCAATCAACAGCCAGCCCTGTCAATAGTGACAGTAGCAGCAACAGAAGCAACGTTATTGTTACTACAACTCAGGTTTCCATACCCAGTCCTAGCTCAGCCAGGCTTCAGGCCACACCTAGCTTCTTCCATGAGCAGAAGAAATGTAAGCCACCCGCTCCATGGCCTCAGCAGCCTCTGCTCAGCACAGAGTCGGTACTGCAGTACCCCTCTCTTACCTCAACACCTCGACACCTGTTCACAGCTGCTAAACCTTCTGGTGTAGACTGCCTTGCTATCCCATGGAAACCATGCTCAGCCTCCCAATGCCAGGATTTCTGCCCAGCACCCAGCTGTCTCTTCTGACCAGATTGAGGCCTTTAATGCCCTCTGACTAGACTCTAGGAGGCTCCTTCTAAAGCCCACACCCACTCTCCCACTAGCTCCCCTACGCGCCTTCCCTCCTCACTGAGTTCAACTGAATTACCGCCACTTGAGATCACCCTCAATCACCAACTGTTGGCCCTGCATGGACCTGGCTCCCCACATTCCCAGCCCCACAGAAAGGCAGCAAATAGAAGTTGCTGAGCACATGCCAGCCATTGCTCCAAGAGCTCTACACAAAATAGCTCATTTCATCCTCACACCAACCCTGCAAAGTAGGTACTATTATTATTTAATTGTCACTGATAATATAAGAAAGGTTAAGTAATTTTCCTAAGAAAACACAGCTTCTAATGGTGGTGCCCAGAAAGCCCTTGGAATGTAGCTCTAGATACCATACTACGATGCATAGGAAAGTCCTCCTATAATCAACTCTGCGTGTGTGTGCACATGGGTGTGCTCCAGTGTGTGCAACAGCAATAAAAAAAAAATACTCCAGAAGATGGTAGTGGAATGTAAACTTTCTCTTTATCCCAGGATTTATACAAAGTCTTGCATACAGAAAAGGTATTTACCAATTGAACTAGAAGACCCCTGACTCGAAGGTGAGGCATCTCCCCCAAAGGCAAGGTGTCCCCAGTCCTTCAGGAACTGGACTTTCTGTTCCTGCCCATCTTTGTCCTCTGGGTGCTGATCTTTACAGCTTGCAGACACTCCTCCCAACACAGACGTCACTTCCTATTGCCTTCACCCCACTTCCACATGGAGAGACAATTGGAGGCTAGAGCTTACTTCAGAGATTGGCTAACAGCTTCCATCTCCCGGGTCTGTAGGGCTGAAGACTTTCCTGTAGGCCTTCCATGGAGTTCCTGTGTCCACCAACCCATCCCCCAAACCCTGACCTTCCCCTTGCTGGGTGGTTCAACTCTGAGCTTCTGCTTGAGGTCTGGGTGTTTGCTGGTGCATGCAAGTTTTGCAAAGAGAATGTGCCATCTGCCACGTCCTACTGAGCTTCTTGGAAGATGCCAGGACAGTGAGTACCAGCCAGCTCACCCTATGGCTGAGTTCTTCAGAAATGAGTGCTACACAAACACACAGAACATCAGAATTATAAATTCATATTAAAGCCTGGACCCATTTATAAAGCTTCCAGCTACAGTATAGCTTATTCAATCTTCACTTCATCAGGCAATCTAGGAAGAGTTTTCTTTGAATACTCAGAGGCACATTGCAAGGGTACCTTAACATGTCATGTGATTAGAGCTCAGTTTAAATTCTAAGTAAAATACGTAAACAGCCAAAGCATGCTTTAAAGATGAGATACAACATTATCCTCATTTTCTCAGGACCGTACTAGTTACTCCATGCTGGGTCGAATCTAATCCAAAATCGATTCTCATCATCCAGTAATCATCGAGCAAACTGACATAAAAACTGTCATCTGTCATCTGGAGGATAAATAAACTGGAGAGAAAAAAATACATTGAAATTGTACAGCTTCTCCAGGAGAAAGATAAAAAGCCTGTTTCCAGTTGACTGGGTCTGCCTGGAATCGCCCAGACTTTAGTCAAAGATGCCAGCTCTATCTCAGCTCAATGAACATTTATAATAACAGTGATAAAATGTTACAATTAGAAAACTCTTCACAAAGTGTGCATAATCTCATTTAATCCTACGAACAACACTATGACATCAGCATCATTATCCCCATTTTCTAGCTCAGAGAACAGAGGTTATAAATCTTGATATTTCCCCACATTATACAGGGAATTAGCTCTTTTATTTGGTAAACATTTATTGAAAAATCATCATGTGTCAGCCATTGAGATACGTACTGGGGAGCCAGGGATGAATAAGACATTTCCCCTGTCTGAATAATACTGGAGATATCAAGGTATGGAATTTCTTCCTCCTACAATTTTTCTTTCCCCAGACTGCCCCATTCTGCTCTCTGTAAGCTGTGAGCCAGCTCTGAGCTCATAGCCTTGAGGGAAACATTTGGCATGGTGGAAACGAAAATAGCTCATACATCTTCCTCGCTCTGATGTTCCAAAAGCCTAACTTCCTAAGAAAACATTGGATGTTACAGGAAAAAAATAGTGTGTCTTGAAGAAACTTGAAGAAGAATTTATTCCAAACTAGACCAAGTTCCCCTTTGTGCACAGAGGAAATGAGAGGAGGGAGAGAAGGGTGTGGGGTCCATGCATCCATCCCAATGATACCACCAGCAGAAGTGACTCTGGAGCAGAAGTGGCAGCTCACTTGTCCATGCATCTTGGAACCCGGGTAGCCTTGCCTGTGTCATCAGGAGCAGCAGGAAGTCAGGTGACTTGATGGGGCCACATATACAGGGACAACAGATGACTCCCCCGTAACCTGTTTGGACCCATGTATATGATGTGTCACATGACTGTGGGACTAGCAGGAAGTATGAGGTTGGAAGCTCTATACATAAAAAAACTTGAATTATATCAAATACTCAGGTTCTCATACACTTGTGTTTATGGACTAAAACCCACAGCCACACCCAAGATAGCAAAAAGCAGTGGCTAACAGAGTCTCACTTCTAACAGGTATAATTTTCCAGCAGAAAGGCCCTTGCAAATAACAAATACAAACCCTGGACACAATACTGGTACACTACCGAGACCTCTCTGGAGTGACCAAGAGCTGGCAGGGTTTGCAGAGAGTTGGAACTTGGAAGAAGGGCTGGTGTCCAGTGAGGTCCCCTTCTTTGTGGCTCTGGTCCTCAAGAGAGCTGTGATCGTGCTGTGGGAATCAAGCGGTTCCTGAAAGAAAACCTGTCATCCCTCTGTCCAGAGGAAAAGAGCCAGGGCTGCCAACACCACTGGAAAGTACAGTGGCATCCAGAAAGAAGAGAACAAAGGAGAGGAGCCCACCATGGTGCACAAACTCTGCCCTGGCCGCTGACTAGCTTCTGAGTCCCAAGTGGCAGAGCAGGCTGGAAATACCCCAGTTCAAGGGAAAAGCACTAGAAACTAAACTGAGGTGGAAAAGGCTGCCTAGCCATTATAACTGCTCAATGAGGAAACATACAATGTGCTCACAAGGAGAGGAAACTTAGCAGAAGAGCAGAAAACATAAAAAAGAGCCAAATGGAAACTTTGGAGCTCCAGAACACAATGCATGTCTGAAAATGACTAATCTATTCGATGGGCTTGATAGCAAAATAGATGGGAAAGGGAGTCAATGGCCTTCAAGGTAAAATTAAATATTTCAAAGAAAAACATGTAAAAATTGAGAACAAATTAAGAGCCTTGGATTTGTGGGGGAAATCTCAGTCTGACTTGCCTTCAGAGAGGATAGAAGGAATGGGGCAGAAAAGTATCTAAGAAGTAAGAGCTGACATTGCTTCCAGTTTGCATTCCTCTTATTTTTTCCCTCACACCCAACAAGGCCCAGGACCTGGGCTTGCCTGGAAGTTTGACTAGGAGCCCTCACAGATTTGGTAGAAGACATCAAGATTCAAGGAGCTCAGCAAACTCCAAATGGCACAAAAACAAACAAAGAAAACAAAACCAAAAGAAAAAAAACAAAACCTGTGCTTAGAGGCACATCATAGTAAAACTACTAAACATCAATGACTAAAAATAAAAGTCTTGAAAGCAGCTAGAGAAAATGGCATATCCCAGGCACAGAAATAGACGACTCAAATGACTGCAAACTTCTTCTTAGAAACCATGGCGTCCATGACGAGGTCAATCCAGAATTCTGTGTCCAGGGAAAATATTCCTCAGCAATAAGGGAAGCATGAAATCAGATACAGCTGGCATAAACCTACGCAAATCACACACACACACACACACACACACACACACACACACACACCCCTAATTGATAAGAAATGTTAAAGTTCTTCAGGCTTAGAAATGAGACCAAGGAGAAATCAAGATCTACGTGGAAGAACAAAGAAAATTTTAAAAGTAAATATCGAGGCAATTGTAGACTTTATTCTCTTCATGGTTTCTGTTCAGCAGTACAACAGCAGCTTGGTGGGTTTCTGCTGAAGGCAGAGGAAAGCAGTGTGGTGATTACACTATAAAGGGTGTTGCTAAGAGGGACTCCGTGGTTTGTACACTCTGGGGTAAATGCTATGTTAACTGTGAGCAGTGAAGGATACTACAAGCTGCAGTCAAGGCCCACTAAGGACTCAGAAAACATACTAGTTATCCCAACAAAGAGAATCTTAATAAGAAACTTAATCACTAGTAAAACGTGTTTCCCTTCTTAAACGCCTACAAGTGGATTTTAAGGGCTAGCAAACCCAGGAAGCAGCTATTTCCTCTAGGGCTGAGAGAGGTCACACAATGGAATAGTGAAAGACTCGGGAGAACTATTCTCCTCCCAAAGCTGACACTAAGACTTCACCGAGAAGCCACAACCAACACACAGGATGTGTAGAATCTAGCCGGCCTAGAAACTCATCAGAGTGCGGCAGGCTGGAGAGGGTCACCAGGAAAAGGCCCTCTGGATAGAAAGGAACTCCCTGGAGACAGAGCGCCTCTGAACCTTATCGTCGACATGCTGGCAGCCAGGCCAGGAGAGGGAAATGAACCCAAAGCCAGAAACACAAGCTTTGTCTCCACCATAGACTTATGGCCCTCTAGTGCCCTCTATTGGTACTATGTAAAGTTGCACTAGCTGACAAAGGAGAAATATTTACCAGTTCCAGCTTTAGCACCATAAACCAAAGCCAAAAAAAAAATAATAATAATAAAAATAAAAAGATGTGGAGCTGAGAGACAAAAAACTGATAACTACCCCATATGTATCGTCTAATCCCTAGGAAGATCACTAAAAATAGCACAAAGATGTAGGATTTTAAAACCCAGAAATAAATTAAATAGAATCTCTTAAAAACACATTTAAATAACCCGAAGAGGAGCAGCAGGAGAGGAGGAACAAAGGAACAAATAAACAAAAGAGATAAATAAAAAATAGTAGACTTAATCTCAACATCATTATCCAAAATGAGAGAAGTCAGACACAAATGAGTATTAAATGAATGATACCATTGACACATGTTTCTAAAAAATGCCACCTGATCTATGAAGACAAGGAGCAGATCGGAAGTAGTCAGGGACTAGAGGCAGAGGCAGATGATGTACTACAGAGTAGCAGAAACTTGGGCAGGATGATGACAATGTTCTGCGTGCTGACTGGTTTCAGGGATATAGTCATTTGTCCGAACAAAAAGAATCACTGAATTCTACACTCTGAGTGGATGTAGTTTATTGTACATGAATTTTCCCCCCATAGAGATTTTAAATGCAATGGACTGAATGCCCCAGTCGGAACAAAGAGACCAAGGAGCCGCGAGGTTGTAGGGGGAGCTGTACAGCCACAAAGCCTACCTGTAGCACGCTGTGCTGTGCAGCCTCCGTGCACCAATGGAACATGGTGTCTTACAAATGCGGTCTCGTCTACAGAGATGCACGGGCCAAAGATCAAGCTTTCCAGACCAGACACAGCTCGAGGGTGAGCTGGCCTTTGCTGTCCAAGGTACCTGCTGTAGGGCAGCAACTGCCTGTAGCAGAATGAAAGCATCGCCCTTCAGGAGGGCCTGATAGAGACATCTCTTGGACGCGCCTGGGCTCGAGCTCAGGTTCTGGGAGCTGGCTCCTGATTTGATGGACAGATAGCTCCAGGAGCCAAGCAGCTCCCTTGGAAGAGCGCTGAAATGTGAAGGTACAGTCAACACAGACAGGATGCTGGAGTCAGAATCCACAGAGAGCCAGGGTGGTAGTAAATAATCAAACATTCACTGCCCTTTTCCTTCCTGGGTGTCTTTAAAAATCAAAGCAAATATATTTATCTTCATGTGATTCACTAGTATGGTAAAGACTTCTCCCAGGCCTGCCAACTTTGAAGAGCCTGAAATTGGATGATGTGGGGAGGGAATGAGAAGGATTTTCTGAGTCTAATAAAACAGACTGTGAGGATTTGTTAGAGAAAACAGAAAGGAAAATGCTTCCAAACAATAATACTCACTCAAAGTAATTGATACAAATCTTATTTTACAATATAAAACATTGAACTAATTGCTAAGGGGAAAGGTAGTCGTGAAGAACTGGCCTTTGTAAACACGGTGATCTGCTTCCAGTAATATAAATAGAAGCATGTGAACTGAAGCCACAAAAATGTTCTTTTTGTAGATAAAATGTTAAACATAAGCACCGTTCCTTCCATGTTGTCATCTTGGGAAAGCTGTGTGCTTATTCTCAGTCAGGAATTACATTTTGGAATTGAATTATCCAACCATCATCTTGAATAGTCTTAACATTCACATGAGCTCTGTGCTATAATCTTACTATAGTTACTCTGGAGCAAACAGCATGTAAGTGTAATCGATTGGTATACCAGAAAAAGTACAGGTTTTCAAGTCACAAGCTTTTTGTGCCTTTTGTGACCTCAGATGTGCAACTACTTCTCTGAACTTTGGTCTACGCATTTGGGAAAATAGCCACATCATAAGGATGCTGAGAGATCTTTAAAAATACAAAGTCTATGAAATCATTGCTCACAGATGATCGAGCAATGTTAAGTCCTATTCTTCCCTCAGTCATGATAAACTTCCTTCGCTTTTTTCACAATATTTCATTTCTGGCAACAGACAGATGTGATTTGGAGTGAAACCACTCATTTCTGAGCTCTTTATTGAGTCCACCATAATCCAGGCACCAGCCCAGATCTAGACAGTGCAAGAATGGTGTGATGCTTCAGAGTGACTCCTGGAATTCACCCCGGCAGTGTTAGGAGCAAGTTAGGGAGCCATCTGTGTCTTGGTTTCTTCACCTCCAATAGGGGCTAATAATAGTGCTGATCTCCAGTGGTCCTCTGGGGAGCTGTGTGTGTATCCAGAATGAAATGGTGTCATCCGCTCATCACCAGAAGCCCCAGTCTTCCAGAGTCATCGGCCAGATTGTCCTCTCAAAGCTCTGTTGGTTATCAGTTTTACCCCAACTCCTAAAGGCTTTTTCCTCTGTGGCCTTTAGACCTATAAGCCACTGTCAGCAAAATCTCTATTTGGATAACTTTTTTTTTTACCAAAGGTTCAATTTTTTCTGAACCTGTTTTGCCTGTGGACCCTCCTTCCCGTGTGGCTCTCTCCAGTGCCCATTATTTTCCCATCCTGTGGGGCCCAGCGATAGTGCAGCTATCCTCCGTGCTGTGTTGCAGATCCTAAACCAAGTTCCCTTCTCTTCCCTAACCCCTCCACTCTTGAAGCCCGCAGCATGAGACAACACATCACCACCCCCCAGCAACATTCTCAGTGGACCCCGCATCCCTGGCCTACACCCGCTCCTTCCTTGTTACTCTAATGCTACACACCATGACTTTGTAATTCTTAGACATAACCCTCACTGCAGTCATGAATCTTTGGTATCTTCTTCTCCAGTGCGGTTGTTGTTATTTTATTTTGTTTTGTTTTTTCTATGTCCGCCATATACTCATAATATCTTACACTAGTTATAGTAAGAGCTATAACTGTTCTTCCTAAACTCAGTTTTAAGCCTTATACTCTTTCACTGTCCACAACACCAACACCATTTCATTGGCATATTTGCCAACCTGCCCCTTCCTGCCAGATGCTTGCTTTCTCTCCTGCTACCACGGACATGTTGTGCTTGTTCGTCTCTTGGGTCCTGCTTCTGCTGAGCTGGTGAATCTTTCACCTCTTAGCCCCTGTAGTAGTTACCTTTCTAGAGGCAGTGGTTTGCAAGAGAGCAGATTTAATACAGGAGACGTACAAGTTACAACATTCACACACACAAGCCAAATGCAGGAAGAGTGCAGACTGTCTATACACTGGAGACCCAAAAGATCCAATCAAGGGCTGGGAGCCCACAGCAGTGTCTGGTGTACAACCATGTCTGCACTAAAAGGCTGAAAAAAATCTATACTGGAACGATGCTTGCAGCAGAGATGAAGACCAGCTCTTCCCTGAAGCAACAGCAGCCATCCCTGATGACAGCAAGGCCCCAAACTCCTTCTGTGACAAGAACAGCCGAGTTCCCTTCAGGAGAACCAGCCGCAGCAGAGCTTCTCCTGGGAAACAGCCCGCCGACTAGCTTCTGCTCCCGCTCTGCTTTATGTTGTGTTGGCAACAATCCTCAGGTGGATCCTCTGTGCCCAGAAACACACCAGCTCTGTCCGGCTGGGCGTTCCTGCTTAAACTGACCATATCAGTCCACCACACCCACCCAAGGACATCCCTCCAGCAGAATCCCTGTCTTGAGTCATCAGTTCTTCCCCTTTCCATTGGGTAATTTCTATTGCTATACAAACAAGCTCTTAATCATCCCACTTTTTAAAAACGTGCACTTATTCTATGCCTCCTTCTGGCACACCCCATTTATGTGCCACCTGTAGATCTCTCCTTTTGCTTTAGCATGGATTGCATATGCTCCCCAAACTTGCATGCGTCGAGGTGTGGTCCCCAGGCTGTGGTGGTACTGGGAGTGGGTGGAACCACTAGCAGGCAGGGCACAGTGGAAGGAAATTTGGCCACTGGCACTGTGCCTTTCAAGTGGACACTGGGACGCCCAGCTCCTTTCCATTTTCTCTTTTGCTTCCTGGCCACTGTGAGGTGAAAAGGAATCTTTATCACTTTCCTCATGGCTGAGACACAGTATTCAGCACCTACAACTTAAAGGAGATGGGAGACACATCCTCCTAGGTCACACTTTCTGTGACCAGGCCCTTCTGACCTGGCCCTACCTCCTAATAGCACACTCAGCTATGAACTTATGATGAATTAATCCACTCATCAGTGTAGTGCCCATATGATTGAATCACCTTCCACGCTTGATAATTTTGAGGAACTTTCTAGATCTAAACCATAACACTAGGTCCCCACTACCACACACTCCTTCTGTGATTTACTGGGCCACCAAAGGCCCAGAGTAAGAGGTCAAGTGCAGATAGACTAAAGCTTCTGAAACTGTGAACTAAAATAAACCTTTTCTCCTTTGAAGCTGATGATCTCAGGTATTTCATCACAGACACAGACAGCTGACTAATGTACCCATACTTGTCGCTCTGGGTTTCACTGTGCCTCTCCAAAATTCATACGTTGAAGTCTATGCTTCATGACCTCAGAATGTGACCTTAATTAGAAACTGGGTCATTGAAGATGTGATTAATTAAGATAAGGTCGCACTTCAGTGGGGATGACTGGTGACCTTATGAGAGGGGGAAATTAGGGTACACACAGGGAGAATGCTGTGTGAAAATGAGACAGAGATCAGAGTGACGCTATTGCAGCAAGGAGTGCCAAGTTGCCAGCAAACTCCAGAAGCCAGGAAAGAGATGAGGACAGATCCTCCCTCAGAGCCTCCGGAAGAAGCCAATCCTGCCTACATATCGATCTTGCACTTCCAGCCTCCGGGGCCAGGAGATAATAAATATCTGTTGTTGAAGTTACCCAGTTTGCAGCTCTCTGTAGCAGGAGCCCTGTTTCTTCTCAAGCCACCCCAGTCAGGATCTACCCAAACATACATGTCTTTGTCTCCAAGAGCAAACCCATGTTGACCTCATGCTTGGTCAGTCCTCATGTGAGCGGCACTCATTGCGTTCACCATTTATAAATAGCCTTGGACACAGCAGCTCGCTCGTCTTTCCTGACATGCTTTCTGCATTTTCCTTTCAAAACATTATTCCCTTATTTTTTCCTTCATCCTCACCAATTACACCTTCTCAATTCTTAATGCTGGCTGCTCATCTTTCTGACTTTTCATTTGCTTAATATTTTTACATTTGTGATATACAGACAGAAACATAATAAAGTTATATAAGCTCTGTTCAATCATTATAAAACGTATTCTTATGTAAGCACCACCTAGAGCAACATATAAAACACTTTGAAGCTCCAAAATCTCATTTAGCCTCTTCCTAGCGAAAACTTTTCCTTCTCACTCCAAAGCACCAACTGTAATATTGATAGTAACACTCTTCTTCTCTAAGAGAGACACATCTGAATGTACTATGTGACTGGAGTGCACACTTTTTGGTTCTCTTTGTAGATATGTCAACTTTTGCTTTGTATATTTTGAGACAATAACAAATCAAAAATTTCTATACATCTTGATGAACTAAATCTTACATTACTTTGAAGTGATTTTCTATCTGGTAATGTTTTTAGTACAGAAGTCTGGGGTTTTTCTAATAATAATTTAGCTACAACAACTTTAACCTGGATTTTATTTTTACTTTGAAACTTTTTGAATCCTTGTATTTTAGAATCTCTCATCAACCTCATGTGCTAATAGATGGAATCTTAAAATTCAGTCTGATAATCTTTGTGTGCTGTGCACAATCTTCCATTGTATTGACCAAACTCATGGAGAGAGCACTTGGTTTATATGCCCCCAAGAACTGGTAAATATCTCCGGGAGCTAAGCTACTCAGTTATTTTCCAAGTTGTTCACAATACTCAACACATAACAGGTATTCAACACACTTATTAAATGCACAATTTAATGGTATGTAAGCAACATTTAAAACCCAACTTCAAGACAAAAGTTTTAAAAATCTACAACTTAGAAATTATCTTTTAATAAGCTTCCAGTCTCTCAAGGAGATTCTTTTGAAGGGGACAAATAATATAGTTGCTTGCAGATGTCTGCAAGTACGTGGGCCCTTTTAATAGTTTCTCCCTCTTCCATAACAAACCTCTCTAAGGTTTAATCTGTAGTGCAGACAAAAATAAAAACCCAAACCTAAGGACAGCAGGGAGTGTAAATAACTCACTTATACCCGGGCAGTGAGAAAGGTATTATCTGTGACTTTCACTCTTCGCCCTATCATTTTCCAAAGACAGTCAATTGAATTGCCAAATAAAATAATGGCTGTCCTTCCTCTGGCCCCTAGATAATGCACACTCCTCGAAAGCCTGTCTCCCCCTATCTCTCTGGCAACCTCAGCACTGCCTCTATTGCTCTTTAAATAGTAGCCTCAAGGGACACCATCGATCATAAGACTTCCACCATGTGCTCTCACACAGGCGCTACTAAATACCAAATAAATAAAAGGCTTTCTTTTTAGGGAAAAACACATCACTCAATAAATGATCTTTCTCCGAGTTAAATGAAGTACCTCCAAACACGACACTTGTGACTTACAGAGCAGGGGAAAGCCATAGTAAGAAAAGGAGAGTTGAGACTGCTCGGTTGAAGGGACACTGACTCCAGGCAGAAAGTGAGCAAATTATTTCAGTGTGGAGGAGGCGTTCAATGCCGTCCTCTGCTCTTTTCCCCAATATCCTCCAGTGTCCAAGGGCCATGTGACTACCTCTACAATTTCACTGCTTACTGGGAAAAGATCATAATAAAAAGAAAAAGTAGCAGAGCAAAAAGCAAATTTATTTCTTGTCAGAAATAAAAGGCTCTCAGTTCAGCCAGGAAAATGTTGCCAAGTACCCTGTCCAACATTTTTCGTCCATGCCTCGGAAGATTCGAAGATGCAGTTCTATCAAATAACTTAGCAGATGAGTTGAAATGTATCCACCCTGTCAAACCCAATTTTCAGTGGCTGTATCAGACAGGCTAAGCTGCAGTAATAATCTCCAGGCTCAGCGCTTGACACAACAAACATTTATTTCTCATTCACAATGCATGTCGAATATAGGTCAGGGCAGAGGAATGCTACTGGGAAGTTTTTGTCAGTCCAGGATGCAGCCCAATAGTGGATTCCTTCCCAAATGTGCTTCTCAACCACCGCAGCAGGGAAAAGGGAATATGGAGGCTAATCGAAGCCTCCAGAAAGGAGGCTTCCTCCTTTCTGGAGGAAATGACATGCACCATTCCTGTTCTCATCTCATTGGCCCAAGGAAGTCACATGGCCACACCTAACTTCAAAGGAAGTGAAGAAACACCATCGTGCCAGGTGCCTGGGGGAGGCAGGATGGTGTGTTTTCGCACAACATTCTTTTCGATCGCAGTGACACCTCCCATGTTTTCACGGGCGCTGCCCTAATCCCTTTACATGAACGCCATCTTCAGCAGGTTCTCTCGAAGCTGAAAACAACAGGTGAGGGAAATGATTGTCTACAGCAGAAGGTTAACCAAATGAAGATGCTGTGGAAGGGTTCAAGCCCCAAGGTGCCCACTGAGTTCGACGATCTGGCAAGTCCTTCCAAAGCCAGATCCTACAGCTCCAGGACTCATGAGGACCTTAACTGGGGCAACTTGTAAATTTAGGCTTAAAAATATTGGTCAGATGAGGCAAGACAAAGCAAGTAAAACCAGTGGAGATTTTGTGGGCTTAACTTTTCCAAGTGAATCATCTTGATATTCATTAATTCATCAATAATGTATAAATTATTTTGTATGTACCAGTAAGGGTGAACGATATGGTTGGCAACCTTATGATGGGGAATATAATTATTAGGTAGGTGTGTATAACCCTTGTGTTTCCAGGACAGCAGATACTGAGAAGAACCTTTGACTCGTTAAAATAGAGATACTAAGTGAAACAGGAGAGGGCAGGCTGAAACACAAGTGATGGTAAGATCAGGAAGGGAGCATCTAGATGTGGGAGGAAGGACGTGAAATGCAGAGAAGAGAGAAGTTTGCAAGGAGAGTAAGGAGACATGAAGGAGAAAGAAGCAAAGCCAGATGTTTTCTAAGGAATAAGACATCTGGGGAAGATGTTAGGGCATTGAAAGGGGTTGGAGAGATAACTTTTGTCCTGTAGACTATAATAGAATCTACTTTCACAAAGCCCTTCTACTAAGTTACCAATGTATTTAAATACACAAAACGTGATCAAAATGTATGGTGAATTTTTAATTTTGAAAAATTTACTACAATAAGAGAACATTGCATTAATGCCCCTCACTGCAAATATACTTACCTCATCATTCTTGTCACTTTATGAAGCTGTCCTAGAAGTCGCCTTTTGTGTCTTTATGAGATGTGATCAAAAATATAGTGAAAGCTGCTTCTGAATGCCATCTTCCCAACAGAAAGGAAGACTCAGAAAAACATTACGATGTGTCCCCATCCACTCTACTCACTGGATCTGGCACCATGCAACTTCTGGATCTTTCCCAAAGTCAAAGAGACTATTGCAGGTAAATGTTTTGAATCAATTCAGGACATTGCGGCAGCCAGAACAGCACAACTCAAATCACTCACCAACAAGGACTTTCAGAACAGCTTCAGAAAGTGGCAATTACAATGGGATAATTGTGTCCACGTGAGGGAAGCAGTTTAAAGGAGATAATCACAATGTGTCTTTCATTGTAATATTTCTTAATTGAACTGTTCACCATAACTTTTATCACACCTCATATAGTTAGAGGCAAATTGATGACATACCCAAATTGGTCCCGCAGGTGACACAAGAAGACCCAGACCTTTGAATGTTAGTCTGTAATATCACACAGGTATCACACAGCAGAATCACAGATTCGGGGAAATCCAATGCTGTTGAAGATGGAAAGTAAGGAATGATTCGCAGAAAAGCTTGGGATGGAATGAATGTGTAGTACTGCCCCCCATCTCGCTCTTCCCATGGAAGACATGTCCCGAGACCCCCCAAAATGCCTGAAACTATGAACCGTATTGAATCCTGTATATGCCATGCCTTTCCTGTACACATATATCTATGATAAAGTTTAATTTGTAAATTAAGCACGGTAAAAAAAAATGGCAGACAATAACGAATAATAAAAATAAAGAATTATAATAATATACGGCAATAAAGTTGCTGACATCACTACTCTTGTGCTTTGGGGTCATTGTTAAGTAAAGTAAGAATTATTTGAACCCACCTTCTGCAGGACCATAAAAGTCTACCTGATAACCAAGACAGCCACTAAGAGACTATTCTTAATGACATCATGTCATCAAAAATGAAAATCAAGGACAAATGCTAAAGCAGGAAGGGTGCTAGAACAAGCTGTATAAAGTAAGCCTGACCCATCACAGTGAACACATGGTTACTGCAACATAATGGCCATGTCCAACCAAAATGTGACTCCAGAGCAGAAGATCACAGGGAAACAGAGATACAAGAAGCATGAGCCCATGGGACCACTGAGAGGGTAGAGAGAGCCAGCGGTTTCTGGAGTTGTTCCCTGCTGGATTCTACTTTTATTCCATATATATTCATATATGTCTACGTCCATTTTCATGAGATAGCTTGAATAAGTCTTGATTTAAAAACCAAAGACCCCACTTACTGTAGTACACATTAGGGAGTAGAGTTTTATTGGCTGCAAGCGACAGGATATTCAATCTCATCCAGGTTAAAAGGGAATGTATTGGTTCACATAACTCTATGAGCTGTCTTCGAACTGCTCTGGCTCTAGACCTCAAATCGCATCACCAGCATTGATAGCTTGACTCTGTCCTCCGAAGGAGCCCCATAGCCAGACTCCTGACTGTGACTCCCAGCAGCAGGGCTCTACATGTGCACACTGCATTTCTAAACTTCCTGTCGCTACCTTAGGGGACTGAGTCTGTGTCCTGACATCCTCTGCAAAGCTCTAAAGGTTCCCTCTGATTGAACCAGCCAAAATCACATCCCTACCTCTGGCCGAATTGTGATGTCCACCAAAATGGCATAAAGTGATTGACCTGAACCACACGGAGCTCTCGTCTGGAGCCCAAGTGGATTCAGTCCTGCCTAAGCCTCATGGGACAGATCCTTCCTAGTTGTGCATGAAATCATCTCCCTTTTCCTTGTGGGCATAAGCTCTCTTGTGACCAAGTGACGAGTTCTAGCTGAAGGGGCCCAGAATATCGCCACCATGACATAAAATGAATTTCAAGCTGAAAGCATTTGAGAATCAACAAGTGCAGAAAAACTTTTGTTTTCCTGAACTTCTCTTATCTATGTAAAAACAGAGCCTTTTAAAAGAATTTAACTGTCATAAATCCCCTTCTGGGAGTGTGGTAACTAGGAAAGATGGACTCCTATCACTAGAGAGAAGTCTGTACCAGCATAAGAAGTCACCTCAACAGGTAGAGTCACAAAACTATCATAGCACGCCTCCGTTCTCCTAAGGGTCCATTTATCATTCCCAAAAGCAATTTGTTCTCCCATCAGTGCCCTTCCTCCCTCCAGTCCCATTACGAAGTCATCTGTTTTCCCCTAAGTACCTTTCTCCCCTGCCTCTTCTCCTATCGAGATGGTATAGAAGCCCTAAATTTTGTCTCCTTGAATCACATTTCTCTGAACTCTCATGTATGCATGGGAATAAGAATCTATCTTTCCCCTTGCTAATCTATCCTATGTCAGTTTAACTTGCAGTCTCCCAAACACTAAACAGAGAAGAGTACGACAAAGTTTTGCCTTCCTGATACAGCTACTGGAATGGAGGGAGACTGCAGTACGTCCCCTCCAGGCCTGGCCCATAAAACCTACGGCGCAATTCCCCAAATTGTTCCAAATGTGCCTAAAAGAAGCTTTTCCGGTTCCTGGGCTGGCGCACTGGTCCCCAGGGAGCTCTCCCCAGCAGGCTGAAGTGGAACCTGGAGGGGCGGGTCCCGCGGCTTCCTCGAAGCCGGCAGTCCTGCCCCCCGGAGCCGCTTCCCGAGGAGTAGTGCAAGGAGTAGCGCCTGGCAGCCCTGTCCCTTCAGACCAGGGTCCAGGGACCCCGGGGCTCCTCTGCCCTCTGCAGTGAGCTCTGAGTCTTGGTTGGGGAGGGGCCCCTCCAAGTGTGGCCTTCCTGGGTGCTCGTTCACAGGCCCTGGCTACTCCCCCAGAGCCACCAGGTATTTCCCAGGGCCCTACGGTATATTTTAGGAAGTATTTTCTATCCCATTTTCTATCCCCTCTTCCTAAAGTTCCTAAAAACATTATTTAGGTGTGTATGAAACTCGCTTGCGCAGACGACTTGCACCCTGACTGCGGCCTAGACCCCACCTGAGCCATCTTTGCAGCTCTTCGCGGCGTGATTTGGGTGAGACCTGTCGCTTCCCCAGACTTTGCGAGTCTGTTCCGGAAAATACAAGATTAACTCAAAGACAGGGAGAGGTTTTTACCCTTAGGAGTACCCTTAGGACTCCATGAAATCAGGCTTTCTGCCAGGCGATGCTTACAAGAAAGCAACCCCAGCGTTTTTCATGCAATATTAAAACCTCTGACTTCTCTATTTGAAAGAGAAAATAACAAAACGCTCACAGTTCAGGTTTTCCTGGTCACTGTGAGAGCTGAGGGACACCTTGCAGGAGTAAAGGGCATGTGAACCGCTGATACTGGTCTGCTCACCTTCCACTGGCAGGCCGGTTTTTTTGTTCCCCTTCCTTCTCATATTTAGCGTTGTTGAGAGGCACTGTCCTCTGGTCTGGGAGTGGCGTCCCCAAGGGCTGTGACAGCGAGTGTGTGAGAAGCACAGACGCAAGACGAAAGCTGAGGGGGTCTTTGTGTTATGGGGACCTCAGCAAGGCCAGCGTCTCCAGTCTTTCAGTCTCTTCTGCGAACCTTACCGCCAGGCAGGAAGAAGGGGCGACGAAGCTTTGCGAAGCAACATGGCGTTCTCTGGACCCCGGTGGCCTCGGGCCTGGGTGACTGCTCTGTGGAATTTCAGACGGAAAGTTTCCTCGGGCGGAAGCATCACAAAGCTTTCATATGTAGCAGTAGTTAGAAGCAGAAAGCATACAGCTATCAAGCAGGATTCTCCAGCTCTGAGCTTTTGTGCACAGACTGGACTGAGGAAAGAAGAAAAGGTACAAGGAGAGTATTCACCCCGCACTCCCGGATGAGGCTGGTTTGCGGCCTTAAAGGAAAACAGAAAGTAAAAGAATCTCTGTTTTCAAGGTAAGAAAGAAAGATTCAGATCAAAAACCAGGCCAAGAGGACAACAGCACGAATCAAAATTGATTTTTTTTTAATTTTATTTTAAACCAAGAACATGTATTGGTACATTCTACATACAATGGTCAAATTCATTACATTAATTCTGTACCTATACATGATGTATCTTGGTTCTCCCCCCTCTCCCCCCCTCCCCTCTGCACACTCCCTCCCTATTTACAGCAGGTTCATTTATCATTTTCCATATTTTCCCTTTCCCCTCTTTTTCCCGTTGCCTTTCTGCTTTTCCCCTTCTTTCTTTCTAGTACTTCTCTCCTCTGCTCACCATCCTCCTTTTATATAATATCTATTACACCTCCCTGTCCTTATTTACAATCATGGTCTCTCATATCAGAGAAACAAT